>JAYJMH010004452.1:0-101979 GCA_036873815.1 Phacellophora camtschatica | reverse complement strand
TTTGTAATGTATTCTATAAACAAATTGATATTTGTAATGTATTCTATAAACAAATTGATATTATATGATGATAGAAACATAGACAGAAACAACTAAAACATTCTTACTGCAAATAGCCTAACGAAGGGGCAAAACTGTGAATCCACCTTTTTAAGATAAGGGCACCATTATGGAAATTAATCAAATTTTGGAGATATTACGTTTTTGATTCTTGAATTGGATTCTGCCACCAAAGCTTAGTTTACTAACAAATTTATACATTTCCACGTACATTATGGTCAAGGTTATTGCAATGGAAAGATTTGAAGTTTGTAAATGATTTGACAGCAAAAACGTTGTTTGTAAGACACCCCTTTTACATGTAATGTCACCTCTTTTACATGTAACGCCACTATAATTTTGACTATAATGTACATAGAAATGTAGAAATTTGTCTATAAACTAAATTTTGATGTCAGAATCCATTCCGATAATCAAAAACGTAATATCTCCAAAATTTTATTAATTGCCATAATGGCTTATTCCAAAATTTTACTAACTTCCTATTGGTTAATTCCTCTGTTACCAAGAACATTCATTAAATTTCAAATTTATTTATTTGGCTTGTCGTGCTTGTACCTAAACTCGTATTGTTTCTACAATGTCTTCAGGACTTAGAAATATTAAATTTGTGATCCTGAGAACAGAGGCGAATTTCGTAATAATAGTGAAATTGACTCACTTGTTTCAAAACAAAACGAAACTCTCTCAACTGGAAAATGAAAACATATCCTCTGCAACATTTTTTGTTTTCGTTTTCCAGTTGAGAGAGTTTTGTTTTGTTCTCGAATCTCGAGGGACAATCGCTTTGAAACTGATGTGTCAGTTTCACTATTGTTACGAAATTCGCCTCTGTTTCTTGGATCTAAACCTCTACAGTAACGTACACGTACCATAGTGGAGAACCATCTTCAGGCCCACATCGACGAAACAAATGATATATTAATCTGCTTGAACTTTGCCTGTGAATACATTTTATGACAAATTAGAATAATTTTAAATAAATAATTTCAATGAAAAATTATGAGAAAAAGTGCAACAAAAGGCGTATTCTTTTGGGCGTCTTCTGAAAAAGTAAAGAGCTTTTGAAGAGTACAGAGCTTTTGAAGTGGTATTAATCACAACGTTGTGGTGCATATTAAGATTTTCTTCCATTGACATTGAACTTAAATTTGTCTAAAATCGCACCGTGTTCTCGTACTTGCGCGTTTCTGTGCGTGGGTACGTGCTTATTTTTCCTACTCAGTGCGTGTTTCATTTTATTTAACTGTTATCTATTTAGATACGAGGGACTTTAAAAAGTTGGGCCAAATTCTGGTGTGTTGTGAAACCTGGATGGTTGAATCATTTAGAAAAGCAAAAAGGTATTGCTTTTATTTTAATACTAACTAAGTAAGAGTGAGTGAGTAAACGTCTTGATATTGCAACATCATATAACTCTTTCGTAGCAGACCATATTGGCAGAATATATCGTCATACAATTTGTTGCAAGCCCAAAAATAAAGTAAAACAAACAACAATTAAAGATAAAGCAAGAGACTTAATAACAATAACGAATATTTTAGAAATATTATTGTACAAAGCAGCAGTGATGATTCAATACGTTTTATACCATGCCATTTCATAAAACAAAATGTAAGACCATTTCAAAAAAGGAACTTAAAATAACACAAACCTTGTATATTCATTTGGATAAGAAAGAAGAGCCGTGACAACAGCAACCGTTAGTACCTTTTTAGAAATAAAATCAAAAAATATAAAGTAAAATTGAAAAAGTAATTCGTAAATACGAATCAACAACAAAGGTTCTTATGATTATTATTCAAAAATAACGTAATTGTCTTCCAAAATTTAGCTGTTTAATAATTGAAAATTAAAAATCAACCATACTCTTAAATTATCAATAAATATGCGTTGGTATTTATCAAATCTATTCAGTTGAAGTTAATGTATATAGAATCCATAAAGCCTTTTTTGTTATTTAATGACAAATTTTGTCAATTTTTATGGGCAATGAACTGATTTAAATACATATATCTACTGGGTGACCAAAAAAAATCGTCAGACATTTGCATGGGTATTTCTCGGCACCTGTAAGTCATATAGTCTTTGTTTGTGCTTCAAGCCACGTCCCTAGGGCAAACTTAGCGTTTGAGATACCATCCATGTATCTGTAACCAGTTTTGGATGCCGAAAAATCGAAAATAAAGCAGAACATGTCTGCAGGCTTGCAATAGAACGGCATCTTTCCACGGTCAATGGTTCCCACTCCAAAAGCACGTGGGCACAAGCCTGCATACATATACACGTTCTACTTTTTTTTTGTTTTGTCGGCATCTAAACCTTTTTGAAAACACCTTGGTATCCCAAATGCTAAGTTTGCCTTTCGGGTGTGGTTTGAAACACAAATGGAGATTGCATGACTTACAGTTGCCGAGAAATAGCTCTGCAAATGTTTGACATTTGTTGGGTTACCCGGTACATACCTCAGTGATTGGGTACTTTCCAAGAATGGTAGTTTTCCTAAGTTTTGACCAGTATAAATTGCATTTTATAAACAGAGCGCCAACTAAACCCTGAAAAAGACGAAACAAAAACGAAATTGTTATTGTAAACTTGTTGAAACCTGTGCAATTATGTCATGGTATGTATGGCACAATGACCCAGGACTTTTATACCATGTCATTGGTATTTCTATTTCGGTTCCAATTCTTCACTAAAACACGATGATTCCAAAACTTCACTAAAACACGATACGAATGTTATAACCTGGTTGAAACATAATTACATTTGAAACAAGTAAAGTTTCACAAATCAACTCATAAAACACTGAATTACACAATGTTCAATAAAATTTTTTCATATTCGCTATTTCTTTAGAAGCATATATTGCGTGGTCTTACAATATAACTGAAACATGTAATAATGCAAAATATAATAATACAGACGATCATTTTCTTTTTGACAAATGGAAAATATTAATACAGACGACTTTTTTAGCACACGTTCGTTGCGAGAAAGACAATTCACTATTTGAAACTGAGTGCTCGCGTGAGGATTCAAAATATAAACATAGTATTTGTGGCGTCGCTGTGTTTCCGCGCCGACGCATCCCGACAATCGACAAAAACTTGTTGATTACTCGGGAATTTCCGACTCTCATTAAAACGCTATTTTTAGCAAAAGGAGTAGTTATTATTTAAAATTGAATCGATATTTGTAATCTACGTCAAAAACCACGCAATATATCAAAAAACAGTTTTGGCATTTCAGTTCTCCTTTAAGAACGTTTAAGCTAAAATTCTCAATAACATTATTGTGAAAACATTGAAAAGTTGAACTGTAAAATGGATAATTTATTGTATTTTCTCAAGTAGGCCAGAGCAGTGTAAAAATGACGACGAATCACCTTTTCACGATCTTCGATAATTTGTTCATATAAATTTACCAATTCTGGTGGCCTGTTTCCAACAGAACCTCGCATCACAATATCCAAGGCATGCGCTCCCCTAATTACAACAAACATACAACATGGCCACAAGCGTTTTCTCTAGATACTCGTGCCAAAAGAACTATTCGTCCGACGTCCGACCAAAGCCTTACTTATCCATTGCTGTTCTGTGTATCTGTTAAGGAAATTAAGTGCATTAAAAACATTAAAAATATGACTTACCCCAAAAATACCAAGAATAATAAAAGGAACAAGTTCAAAAACCTTCCAGGGTGTGTCGTATTGGACATAAAACATAACCAAACGTCCATTGCCGTAAGGATTCATATATCCAAGCGTCAACGCAGCCATTAATGCACAGAAAAAAGTCCGCCATAACGTTTTCATTGGAAAGTAATAGCTCACCTACAACAAAAACGTCGATGCCAGAATTAAGGGTGAAAACTTGTACTTTCAGTTTACGTAATCAATAACAAATCTTTTCCTAAAAAAAATAGGCAGACATTTTGGTAAAGCACAGCAAATGTATTATACCACAATACACACGCTCCTTCACAGCGTCTACTCTTCTTTTTTCCTGTGGAGTTTTTTTTTGTTATGTTTATCAGTTAGAGTGTATACGCAAAAAAAATATTTTTCAAAAATATATTTTGAGGGTAACATCTAACGAAGGTAAAATTAATTTTTTTTTAGTTAAAAAGACGCTGCGGAGGAGTGAGTCACAATACGTATGTGCTACAGCATTTGCCTGCCTGGCAAAAACTTCAAAGAAATTTAGTTCTTTCAAAATAAAAGAATTTTAATACAAAAGTGTCAAAGCACAAAAGTTTCGAAGCACTTTATAAATATATTCAATTCACTTCGAAATCTAAAGAAACACAATATTCTGGCATCTTTTAGCGTTATTTTTAGGCCAAGAAACAAACAGAACTTGCAGAATAGCCCAGCACACGGAATAACCTTATTTAGTCTACCCGGTCTGTTAACCCTGTAAGTGACAGGGTTTAGCATATCTGCAACAAATACTTGCACTGCAATTTTGAGTCTGCAACATGGCTAGAATTTTTTTTTGGTACTTGCGACTGAAAAACATTTGCCTACAAATTTCCTGCAAGATATTTGCAATTTAACATAATAAACAACGTAACTTTTAACAAAATTCTACAAAATTTCCTGTAAGACCACTGTTTGAAAAAGATTCCCGCGACCATTGGTCACACGGTCAGGTGCTTTTTCATGCCATGGTCTGCAAGCACTTCAAAATGGCGTAAAACAATCTCACAAAGTTGCGTACCGAGGTAAGAAGCATTTTACAGAGGTTTTAACTTGAAATTTTGGGGTTTTTTGTTGGTAATTTGCCACTTAAGGGTTAATAAAAAGATATCATTACCTCCTCCAAGCTAAAAAGCACACCACCAATTGGTGCTCCAAATGCAACTGACACCCCTGCAGCTGCTGCTGCCGATAATACCTGAAAATGAGCAATATTTAAAAAAAAGCTATATACTCAATCTGAAAATATTGCTGTGCAGTGATTAGACATGGCTAAATACTATGTACATATTGCTAAATTTAATCGCTTTTGCGTTGTTCCTCATACGCGATCATATTTCCTGATATTTTCATAACATTTCATAAAATTTTAATAACATTTTCATATTTCCTTCAATATTTTCATAATTTCATCAAGTCCAATTCAAGGGATTGAAGATTCGTGATAACATCAACTTAAAACAGCCTTGGATACTCTTTACACGATGCTTGTCAAACACGACAAAAAAAAGATTTACTGTAACGATTTTCAATTTCAAGTAAGACTTTTGTGCGGGGGAATGAGTGTGATATATGGCCAATTTACAGCTTGAAATATGGTAAAATTTGCATTTGTTCACCTCTCTCCTTTTTGCTTCATTTGAATGGTACTTGGGAAACAACCTTACAAGCACATTTCCAATACAACCAATTTACATGAACAATTTACATGACCAATATATGACCAATTTACAGCTTGAAATATGGTAAAATTTGCATATATTCACCTCTCTTCTTTTTGCTTCATTTGAATGGTACTTGGGAAACAACCTTACAAGCACATTTCCAATACAACAGGCAACATGTACTAGAGGGCCTTCTTTTCCCAGACTTAATCCAGATGCCACAGCCAGGACAAGAGTAACCGTTTTAGTGACCAATGTCCAATAGCCAAGGTATCCTTTGATGATGAAACCACCAAGAATTGTTTTGATCTAAAAATAAATCTAAATTTAAAAATTAATAAAGCAACGATTTTTGACACACATATACCATCATAATTCGATTAAGCCCCCCTCTCGAATAAGCCCCCCTCTCGAATAAGCCCCCTTATCAAAGATCAAATGAATACGGTATATATACTTTAAACCTACTGGCATACCGGGCGAGAAGTTTTTTGTTGATGTTCTTTGGCATAAAGAATCACAGACTTTGGACAATTATAACCAAAGCACCATACTATAATTTTGCTCCATCTTCAATCAATATTTTCATCTAAGATAACCGTTCTATATAAAGGCTATACGTTGACAAAGCTATTCTAGGTTATAACTAATAATGTTATGCGTGTTTGCCAACCACCAAATTTTTACGCAAGACCTGCTATTTCATTGTTGTGCAATTTGCTAACAAATCAGAATTTTTAGTTGCTGCACCTGTTTATCTTATATATGTGAAATATTTTCAATTTCTACCGGGTGAGTTAAAACGTGTTTCCTGATTTATACATTAGTTATAAAACATTTGACCATAAATTCTAAAGGAAATCTAGATTATATCATTATTCCTTTATCACGTTGGTTACACATAGTTTATCATATTATTATTTTGCACTAATAAACATATCGATTTGGAGATGAAAATTTAGAATAGACGAAAGGTTAAGTTATACATTAAAATATTTTTGTCAAAATTGGTTATGTCATTCCGTAGCCAAAAGCGATTTTGCTGGAAAGGGAGAACAAGGACTTTCAAAAGGCTAGTCAATAGTTCAACATTCTTTTTGCTGATCAACGCACATGTTATTATCAATGAATGCAACAATAATACAGATAAATCTTCTCACACAATTTAGTTTTTAATCTACTGTAACTGTTTCTCAAAAGCAATGAAAACGTAGCCTACACGTAGCTTCAAACTGTTTCCGGCCGAGAAACAGTTTTGATTCTGCACGCAGGCTATGAAAACGAAGTTAGCACTTAGTTAGTTAGTTAGCATTTTATCTGCACAAGAATCTTTAAATTACTAGAAGCAAATGGTTTCCCTCAAATCTGTAGACAAGCAAACATGTAATGGCATTGGGCTCACAACCAGAAACACATTTCAAAGATAGTGGAGAGAAGAATGAAGGGAGGCAAGTTTGTAAAAATCAGTCCAGAAATGAGAACAAAATATAAGCTGAAACCGAAATATAAGCTAACTGTTCTTATAAAAAAAACCTGCACCGTTCAAAAGAGTCTTGATGAGTAAAAATAAACAGCAAAATTGCTTTGTGGAGAAAGTGCTGTAAAAGTATAATACTATATTGATGATTGACAGACATTTTTTCTCTGAGAAACCAGCTTGTAAGAAACTAGAAATAGGGTTGTTGAAAAGTTAAGAAACTTTCAGTACTCAGTCAAAGTCAATTTTACCAAGTAAGGTATCAAAAATTTCAGTTGAAAATTTTTCCATAACATTCAAGTAGAAACAACAAATTCAAAAACTAAGCTCACAGCAGCTATGCAAACTTGTAACCATTTTGACACGAATGCAATTCGAAATATAAAAATACTTAAATTTAACCAAGGTATAAATTTGCAAGCATCTCTTGGTATTTTTACTCAGCCATAATACATATATTATATGGTAGAATGCAATTTAACAATGTCAATTCATTTTAACAAAACAGTTTTTTCCTCTGTTTTTAAGTTTGTATCAATTTTCCTCTGTAGATCAACTTACCTCAGGGATACCGCTGCCACACGCATAAGGTGCAAAGTACATAACAAGAACAACTGTCATGAGAGCCAAAATGAATGCAAAAAACACATAGAAGAAAAAATTAAGAATATAATTCTCGCTAGCAAGCCCAACAACTTGAGACCATGTTTTCCATTGTGGGCACCCTGCTTCAAGTCCCAATTTAATGCTAGTTGACCAGCAACATGCTTCTTTGTTAAACCAAAATTGCTCAGTGCAAATCCCTTCCTTGATGTCAAACATCCACTCAGCACCAATGTCAATAAACCCTGCTGCAAATCCAGTAAGTGCACCAACCGCAAAAACAACAAGCCAGCCTGACCACGCATCATGGAAACCCTGAAACAAAATCAAAAATTAAATTAACTTTACTTACGAAAATGTTTTTTAAATATAAAATACATTTTAAATATAATTTTTACTTCATATTTCAGATTAGCTAGTTTCATAACCACAACTTATAACCTAACCCTGACTGACCTTTGAAGTCAAGTGTGGGGTCCTCATTCAGTTTAGCTGCAGTGATGAGCCCTGACATGGAGCAAAACCGGTCTGTAGCCGACTGTGAGGAGTAAGTGATATTCTCCCAATAATACTATTACTTGGTTATATGTTTATAAACCACAACAACAGCTAGTTTCATAACCACAAAAGCAATATGTTCACATGTTCAAAAAGTAGAACTATTTGATTTCATTGCCAATCTTGCTCATTTTTGTGGTAAGAGTGGAAGGGTCAAATTATTTGTCACAACATTTAATGTTGTAGTATCCTACATTCAGGCTCTGTTGAGAGAAGAGAGAATGGGGAGCAAGGAAAAAGTGGATGCATACAAGCTAATATTGTAGTAAATATCTAATATATAAACCACAACAACAGCTAGTTTCATAACCACAAAAGCAATATCTGGAAAATTTTTGTATATTTATGAGTGACCTTGTTTTGATGTAAGTTAACGTGCAATTTCTCATTTCCATAATTTGGTGCCTTACAAATTTCAAAATTATTATGTGCAAAACTATAATGTGCTCCTAAAAATCACAACTGAGATTTGGTTGGAATTACAAACAGGGGTGTCACTAGGAGCGGGAAATTTGACTTTTTCAGGTCTGAAAATGATGTAAAAACAGTTTGCTAAATCTCTCAACAATTAATTATCTTTAGTCCATCCCGTTTTCTTGGGCTGGATCTCTGATCTGCCCCTGATTACAAAGTGTATATACAGTAGAAGCCATATAAAGCTTCTATTTGTTTTTGTTCCAGGCTGATTTTTATGATGTGTGCACACATACAGTCTATTTTTTCACCAATGAAAGATACCATTGTGTAAATATACTTTTTCTCATATAAAATTTGCTCTGAATATATTCTGTGCACACTACAAAGTAATCAGTCTGCTAGCCTTTGTTTAGTTTATTCATTTTGTAAAAACTACTAGCCTTTAATTTGTCTAACCATGTGCCAGTCATCTTCATTTTTCTGATATTCCGATACCTCATTCGATCTTGTGCTCTGTCTCTGACCCAATCAATTGTGTGAAAATCATCATATTGTCCCAAACCTTCAACTTCAGAAGCCTTCCACCACATGTCCTCATCATAGATCGGTTTTCTTCTGAATCCAATAGGACTTTGCATTTCTTCATCTTGTTGGTCACTTAAACTTGGTGACTCGATCAAGATTTCCTCATCGTTTTCAAATTGAGCTTGGTCAGCACTGATAGCACCACCATTAGCACCAACAGTAAAACTGAAAGAGTTGGTCAAATCTGAGCCTGTTATTCCGAGTTCTTCAGAATCATCTGAAAGAATTATATTATCCATTTCAATGTAATTGTTACCAGCAAAATGTCGTGCATTGCCTTGGGCAAAACCAATTAGTTTAGCAGCGTAATTTTTGACATTCATGTAAATATGTATTTATTAAAATATAAGGCTTTAAATTTAATTAAGTCACAATCATTGATTGAACTGAACAGGCGGCGTTGTCAGCTGTGTTGTGTGAGAAATAGTCTAGCTGCTCTTCGTCTGATCATGATTATTTGATGCACACCACACGTTAGAAATATCTTGCCTGGTGACTTTCTTTGCAAGGTAAAATACATAGATAAGATTTCAACAAATACTGTACTCTTCCTATGTACGTTGGGTCTTGTTTTCAGCTGACGAATCTGAGTGCTGCTGTGCTGCTGCTTTTAACTTCAGAAATTCTGAAAGGTGGCAACAACAACAACAACATATTCGCTGCGACAACAACATATTCGCCCCTTCTGGCTTGTAAAAAAAGCTGACAAAGCGGAAATCATTATCTAATGCAAAACTTTGAAAAGACAATGACAAAAAAGGCAATCATCTGAGACAATTAATTGTTGCGTATTGCTGTATAGCATCATTCTGCTAATTATGTGATTAATCTCATAAATTATTTTTATACTAAAGTTTGCTCTTAGCAAAACTGATTTTTATCTTCGAAAGTACTAAACGGCGAAGAATTCGATAGTATATCGTATGTAAGGAGATAGAAGTCATCACCATGTAAAGGTCGATCCAGCCCTCCATTTTTCAATGTTTTGAAACAAAATTAGGTTAGATCATCTCAAGTTACCAATGATGGGGCTTGAAATTATTTAAGATAAATATAGTGTTATCTGAAACATAAAGGCAATTTGCAATGTGGTCTGATTTATTTTTAGCTTTTTACTAAAACGCTTCCATCCCCGCTACCATGCTTCCACCCCTCTAGGTCAGTTTATCACAGCTCCCTAACAAATCACACACATCGTATTTTGAAGACTTCTTTCTTCGTTTCATTAGATGAAAAAACATGACAAAAATACTAAAATATCATTTATAAATCTTTTTTATTTTGAATATCATCAACTTTATCAACAACAATCATATATTTAAACGGCTTCAACTGTACATTCAAAAGAAAAGTCAGTTCTCAAAAATGGTTATTCCTCCTTCATCAAACCAATAATGAAAAATCAGCTTAGCTTCTCCTTGTTGACGTGAGAACATAATTGAACTCTTTTCGTTTTATTGGGGCATGAATCTAAGAAGAAATTAAACGCAAAATTATATGAATCCCAAAAACATCTTTGGTGTTTAAAAAATGTTCAAATGTTTAAAAAATCACAAAAATTCGATTTGTTCCGATTTGTTCATGCTTTTTTGCACAAAAACTCTGAAATCTGTAACAGTATAAAATCGTCGTTACATTTCATCTCTAGAATGTTCAATATTGTGACATGGCATAGTTTTATCTTTCCTCTATTTGATGCTATGGTATTGGTAACAAAATTATATATTTTTTCTAATTCCAACTTTTTGGGCCGCCTAGTAGTTTTTGAAAAGGTTACTTTTGCTTGCTTTGGCTCATTTTTGCAAGTTCTACATTATTTGATAAAAATCCGTAAAATGCCTACACTATTTCTTAAATTAAAGCAAAGCAATAAACTTACCTAAAATTGCTTGAAATCTGTGAACTTCATTATCTTTTATCCATTTATTAACCAAAACATAATAAACAATCCCTTCGATATCGATCTTTATCTAAAAAGAAAGTTCTGTCATTGTCTGTATATAATTATATTAGATATTTTAATAACAATTAGTATCAGTATTAGCATGGGTGTTTGGAAACATGGAATATTTTCAACCCCGGCACAATAGTAGTTGGAAGGGGTTATAATCGCTGACCTAGTTGGAATTGGGTTGGAGGTGGAGCGCACATACAGTTACAACGCAATAAAAACGCAAAATAATTTTCAGCAAACAATGAAGGTAATATTTTATTCCTGAACTGCGTTTCATGCAAATAAACATTGAATGTGTGCCTGGCCTAAAAATAAACACTATGTTTCCGAACGCCCATTGTATTATATAATAAATTAGCTCCGGATAAATATAACAAGGAGCAATGTCTATTTTTACACTATTTATAACAAATACACCTTTTATGATCGAATTTTGTAGTATACCAACTTTCTCATGAAGACTAATTTTTCTATTGGAACAACCGGTTTACCTGTATTTGAAGAATTTGAATTTTCCTTTGGAGCTCCATAAAACTGTATCCCCAAGCAGAAAGCGGTGAAAAAATTCGAACCGCTATTTAATTTCACTAAAAACACACAACTTCACCTTCACTTCAACAACATTTTCTCAAACATTCCTCTTTAAATCAAATGTATGTATGATCACTTGATAAAAATGCTTTTCTATCTAATATCAATATCAATATTAACCCTTCCAACGCTGGAAAGGAATCTGGTAATAAGTCTAGGTGAAGGCTAAAAGAAACAAAGAAAATTAATTTCCCACTTGTTTTCAACTTAAAAAAAAATTAAAAAATACCACAACACACCCATCGAAGGTACCAGCTTTGAAACAAGGAGTTGGAAGGCTGTCTTTGAAGTGAAACATCATTGATGTTAAGAAATTGGCCACTTTTGAAAATAAATGTGTCTTCACTTTGAACAAAATAGATGAAAAAAATTAAAAAATTAGAACGAAGACAATAGTTAGAAAATGCAATTAACATAAAAGTCATATTTCTTTATACCGTAAGATAGCTGTTATAACTTCGTTTACTAATTTTAAACAGGTAACGTAAATACCATTTCCAATCATTTCCTACAATCCTCCTCATTACAGCTGTTACATTACACACCATCCATCTCAACAGTAAACAATTAAATAAAAACATTGACTGTTGAAAGATTAACAACATATTGAAAGATGAACAACTCTAAAGAACATATTCCAAGCAAAAAAACTATCATTCAAATTCTTATGGAAATCAAAGGAAAATTTTGTTTGACTTTATGGCTTCCTCAAATTTAGGGACCTATCCCCAATTTCTCCTCCTTGCCACATTTAATTATATTATCGTCCTCTGAATAAGCAAAATAATAGTTTGTTTCCAAAACCAAGACATACAATACAAATCTTACCTATTTCTTTCAAGACGATCTAATTCCCCATTTAAATCAAACACAATTTTTTCTTCATTTGAATCAAAAAGCGACAAATTAAAACTTGAATCAGTTCCAGCACCAAAGCCACTGCCAGTTCTCACAGTGACTTTGTATTCTAAAAATAAACAATAATCATTTTTTCTTTACTTGAAAGCAAAACTCTTTTCAGACTGTCCAGTTTCTTTACACAAGAAAATATTCAAATTCTTGCACCAGACTGAATGTAATAATTGCAAAAAGATCAGGGGACCAGTACCATCTGACATAGGAAGGGGACGTGTCTAATGAAATCCTAAGCTGATCTAAAAATATAATAAAAGGAAAGGGCAAACCCAAAAATGCAGGAAAAACAAATACGTGTGATCATCAGTTACTGCTAATTGTGAATTATTTTTAGAAACAAAATTACAATTTTTGAAGAAAAAAATTCAGACCTAAAAATATAATATCAAATATATTTGACATGCCCACTATGTCAGATGGTACTAACTTTGGGTTTCTATTTTTTTTTTGGGTTTTTCATCACCCATGCATTTAAAATGTGGGTGGGAGGACACGATGAAAAATACATGGGTGATGGGAAACCAAAAAGAAAAGGTAGAAAACACACGATTCCTAAAGCCAGTGGTAAAACGGCAAAAACATATTCGTTGTTCTGCAAAACAATTAACAGGCTCGCTCCATAACAAAGTGTATTGGATTCATGAAGGTTATACAAGATTGAATGCGGAATAAAGTGCATCGTATTATTTTTCCCTTTACATTCAGAGCGGACTGATTCGACTCAAGAAACAAAGTGAAGTACATTGGAGTTGGTGTCATGGGATTGCACCCCCACCATATAATAGACTGCACCCCCATTGGATTGCACCCCCACCATATAATAGATCGCACCCTTACTATAAAATAGATTACACCTCCACCATCTAATTGATTGCACCCCCCATTGGATTACACCTACACCATATAATAAATTGCACCCCAATTGGATTTCACCCCCCACCATATAATAGATTGCACCCCCATGCGGATTGCACCCCCCATTGGATTTGAACCGGTATTGTCTAACTGGTTTTCAAATTTAAATCTTAAGAGTACCTGGAACCAACGGTTTGTAAAAACACAAATCATCAGATACTCAACAAGGAAATTAACTGTGTAAAAAGAAACCTTTTTTCTACTTACCAATGGAAAAAACTAATGAAATAAAACTGAACACCAAGGTTATTGGAACATTAATACCAGCCACCATATATTGAAATGTCATGGCTTCTATGATGAAAATGAAAATATATACAGTGAAAAGTGAGCATATGAAAATTTGTAAAAATCGTAAAAAGTTAGTCAACCGTGAAAAGAGAGTCAATGAAAGTCAAAAAATTTCAAATGAAGATTAAATTAACCAGGCCTAACAAAACGTTTATTGACACAAAACATTCACTGAACTTGTCAAAATAATAAATTTTTTAATTTACTTACCCAGATTCTTTTAAAACGTACCTACCACTAGCAAACCAACTATATCGTTGTGAAATTAATCCTTGTGAAAGCAACGTTGGAAACAAATGAAAAAACAAAACGTTGTAAAATTAAGTACATTTGAAAGAAATGTCTCGCGTATTTATACATCTTGGATTAAATAGCAGATAAGCAAACTTTAGTTAGTAATTTGCTGATATATAAATCAACATAAGGTTCTCTAAACCAATGTTCAAGAAAGAGTTTCTGCCTGCAAACCTTGATTGTTTACATAGCTGTAAATCATACAGAAAAAGAGCAAACGTGCTTTTTGGTCGTTTTAGAATCATGATAAGAAAATACCTGCTGCTTAAAACCTTTCACCCCGGATTTCTGCTCTATTAACAATAAAATTCGATATAATTTATATTTTCTAGGGGGTCGCACACACAAAACAACCAAGGTATGTCCGCATTCATCTCCCGAAAATACAATGTTTTATTTTGTTTACCAGTGAGCTGTGTGTCTCTTCCCGGGGCCGAAGAGTTCATCTTTATTGATAAAGCATAGATGCATGGTTTCAACATTTCACCCATAACTGCAACTCTGTCTCATTTTCTCTTCAATATGCTATTCATGAAATGTTTTCAGGCATACTGAAAATTCTGAACAAAGAAACCACATTGTCAAATAATTGTTTGTTTGCTTATAATGCTTTCAATCATTTTCGGCCATTTAGACTTCCAAGCCGATTTAGACTTGCAACCCGAGTTTCGCTCGATTATATCCGAGGTGAAGGTAGCAGCGAATAAAGTAGGACTGACGCGTTGTTTGAGAAATCATGTTTTGCATGCAGCCTCTAAATCATGTGCGCATACGCCTTTTAATCGTGCTCAAACAATTATAATTTTAACTCACGACTTATAGCCTGCGTGCAGTCTTCACTTACATGTGGGGAGGAAAAACGAGCGGAAAGGGAGTCATGAACTCATTTTCCTCCTCCTCACAAATATGTAGAGTCTGCCGGCAGGTTACAAATTTGTGACTTTTATGACATAGAAGTTATAAACTGCCAACACATTCAGAAAATGGCAGCTTAGAAGTGTCCGCCTAAAGACGTTTGTACAGTCAAACTTTATTAAGTCGGACTCGCATCAGTCAGATATTCGCTCTTAAAATTGGACAAGACTAAAAGTCCCATCCGCCTTTTCTTTTCAAATTAATTCGGCGTGTACGTCTCATAGTTTTCCTTGATCCGAAGCGATCCGACTAATGCGAGTTTGACCGTATCAATGTAAAATTTCGCAAACAGATATTCACAACATTGTGAAATTATTTTATATTAAATTCCATCGATTACTCTTTCCTCTAATACTCTTTATGTGATTGTAACAACATAAATACTTGGTGCATCTACTCTCTTATAAACATAGTACAAAAGTGAAATTTAAACATAGTTACACATTCAGTGATTTGTATTAAAAAGAATTTCCAATAAATGTTCCTTCAATTCCCCCTTTCTAATGAATTGTAAATACAACAATTCATATCAAGATTCTGGTTTAAAATGAAAAGCATTGATATTAAATATTGATACTTTCACTTATTTTTGTTGTTGTATGTTCATATTTTGTTGCATATTCGTCAAGCGTTGTTCCTAAACTGTAACCAAACTTCATCTATACATTTCTTGGCAAAGCAACTGATTTCCAAAGAAACCTTCTTCAGCAAAACTTCAATATGCTTCTTGCCAGCAAGTTGTTAACTGTGCAACCCTTTTATGAATTCCGTATAGTACGGCTCTAAATAAAAAAATATACAAAAACATTTGGAGTTAAAATGCAAAAAAAAAATTAGCCATTACTAAAAATGAATTCTGCCTGATTTGTAATGCGTATGAGTTGCACAACCAAATTACTTCAATTAATTAAATTAAAACAGATAAAATAAATAACATATTATGTCTGTAATTACCCTCCTTACATTATGATGACGTTTTATGTTGTTTAGCAAGGAGCGTATCTAGGATTTTGAGAGGGTAGGAATCCATTATGGTAAATGAAAGGTACTGTCTTCTCCATAGTGTTTAAGATGCCTAGATGCCCTGCCCGTTAGCTGTCACATAATCTCCAAAATCATAACAAAAATGCTTTAAAAATTAGGACAATAACCAGAGGTGGAAATTGTGGGTGTGTGTGTGTGAGGAGGGGGGTACTTTGGTACCAGAGCCTCGAAAAAAGAAAGAAAAAAAAAATTAAAAGGGATAAAAAAAAGAAAAAAGAGAAAAATTCCTTCTCTCTTTTTTTCTTTTTTCCATTCTTTTTAATTTTCAATTTTTTGCTTTTTAATTTAATTTAATTTTTTTCTTTTCGAGGCTCTGGTACCATGGTAAGGGGGGCGAGAGCCCCAATATTTGCCGGATTGTCGATAAAAACATCATTTTGTCGGTCATTTTGGGCATATTTCGGCAATTTGAGCCATTTTTAAGCGTTTGGCGCCCTAGGTTAAAACCGACTTTATGCCTTACAATAACAATAACAATAACAATAACAATAACAAAATAACAACAACAATAATAAAGCACAAACGAACACAATGATACAAACCTGAATCGGGATCAATGTATCCATGTCGAATCAGAAAATCAAGAATAATCAAAGAACAGTTTGGCTTGAATTCATCAGTAGCAATCAGTGTTTTCACCTTAAAAATAAACAATCATTCCAGTGATTTTTCGAAACATTGGAATTAGGACTCTGATTAATAAACGATCATTCGAATTGAAATAAGCAATCACTCTGACAGTGATTTATCAATGCATGGTAATTAGGACTCTGGTTAATAAACGATCATTCGAATTGAAATAAGCAGCCCTCCGGTGATTTTTTCGAAGCATGGAAATTAGGACTCCAGTTATAAAGTGTTGTGATAAATTCATGCCGAAGTCCATCGTGTAAATCACTTCGTTTTAAAATTACTCGACAATAAAAATTTCACAACAAAATACATTTCCGGTGGACCTCAAAACTTCTATCAGAATGTTACCCAAAACATTTTATTTCATTTCATTTTTACAAAAAGGGTGAGATAGCCCTTAAGGGCTGATTTTCAAGGGGCGTCAGAAATATTAATTAATCATCAATCACGAAAACCAAAACAACAGGGGTCAATATATTATTAGTATAAGCTCACTTTGGCAGCAGGAAACATTTTGGATTTTTTCGAAATAAAGGAAAATATTTGAATCACAAAGGAAGGAAAATTGATGAAAATATTAAAAAGAAAGAAAACGAAGAAAAAAAGAAGAACAGGAGGACATGACGAAAGAATTGAAAAGGAAGACGCGGATGAAATAAAAGAAGATATGGAAAACTTTAGTGTGAAAGCCAAACCCAAGGATCTTAACACTTTACAGATCTTGGTTTTAATCTAAAAAAAAAGGTAGAAGTAAATAAAAAAATAATTTGTTTTGGGTGCATAAAGAATTCGCAGATTTTCTGCGAACCTTGCAAAATAACAAACCTCGTCAATTGTAAGAAGATAAAATGCCTGCACTTCGCCATCAATATTTACAGGCTGAAATGATTCTGGCATTTCCAAATCGTAGACGAATTGTGTTTCGGGAAAAATCCCTCTTTCGTCTTCGAATGTGTAGCTGAAAGCAACGGTAACATGCATAAGAAACCCTGTATGTCCATGAGATTTAGGAATTGTGGTGTGTGCTTTCTGCTTTTTGGTTTCCCATAACCCATGCATTTTTATTGAGATGTGTTTTATTTTTGGGTGTTTTTATTGACCCATCATGTAGGACACAACAAAAATACACGGGTGATGAGAAACCAAAAAATAGAAACACAAAAATAAAAAACACAAACCACACAATACAGAGAATGCATGGGTGCTGGAACAACAAAAAATCAAAAAATTTCAAACAAACACCGCTATTCCTAAGGCCCATGGTATGTCAAAGCAAACTATTAGCACGTTTTCGTGGAATTTTCTCGTTGTTTTTGTCGCTCCTAATTCAATTCAATTTTTTTTCAATTAAATTCAATTTTATTCGCAGAATACAGTTCTAATACATGATATTGATAAAAAGAATAAAAAATTTGTATTCTACGCGACTAAGGGAAGTTATTTTATTTTATTTATCTACTTCGTTGCAAGCATTTTTGGATACTACGAATGATTTACAATCAAATTACCTTTCCTCACAAATAGTATCCATAACAAAAAGCACACAAATCAAAACATGAAATATTAATGTGGACTTTAGTAGTATTTAAAGAAGTACCTGACAGTTCCCGCCGATCGCGCATGTCTGGCCAATTCAATTGGAATCGCTGCCTCTTCAATGCATTCTTTAACCAAAGTTCCATGTATTGTCATTCTTGAAGCTAAACCACCCCCAACCTAGAAATAATTTAAAATAATTCAATCAATGTTGCAGTCAGTTGGTTTTTGAATTTGGCATAATAAAACTTTTTTTAAATAATCGAATATTTTGTTTGTTGCCGAATTATCTCGCCAACACAAGACGTTTTCTACCTTGTGTTTATATTAATCAAATCATATCATATCGATTAATTTAGAGACAAAGTCAGGACAGGATGAAATTTGGCTTTCCTTTTCTTTCTAAACAACAAAAAAAAGCCAGCCCTAAACCATGAGTTAATTTTCTTCATGCACAATCAAGTCAATTTCATCCCGCTTTGTCAGGATATCTCGCTTCAAATCTCTGTTTGCATAGAGAAATTAATCTCACTTAGGCCTGATTTCCACTAGACGAATTTATTGATGCGAAGCGACTTTTTTCGACCTTGGGCATGCGCACAAAAAAATTCAACAAAAGTTGCAGCGAAAAGAATCGACCTCAGCGACTGGCGAAAAGTTGGAGTGATTCCTACTTCTCACGCAAGAGCTCCAGCCAACAGAGCTTGGATCCAATCAAAACACGGGATTATTTTTTGATTGACAGCCCAGATTGCCATTTTTTTATTTGATATTTTTAAAACATTAGTGTAAATAAATTCCTCCTCGAAAAAAGTCGTGGGTGGAAAAAAGTCGAAAAAAGTCGCTTCGTGCGAATAAATTCGTCTAGTGGAAATCAGGCTTTAGGCAAAACTGGCTAGATGGGCTAAGATGAAAATATTTCACCAAACAGGACAAGGTAAAATGCTCATGTCAACGCAATATGAAATTAGTATGCTTTTCGATTGCAGTTAGGATATGTCATGTAAACAGGCCCTCATCTATTTAATTTTCACGATTATTACAAGATAATCTGGTGGTAATAATCGAAACTTTTTAAAACTCACGGTGTTGTCAAGTTTTCCAGGCCAAGTTTGCTTGTTATCGCTCCGTTTGCCAATCCACATAAACAGCTCATTTTGTGCATTTCGGACGTATCCATTAACATGTACTCCATATTGATGCACTCCAAATAAACCTTTCAAAGCAAAAAAAAAAGATGAAATAAAATAAATTCAGAAAAATTTTATTCAACTCATTTTATGGTGAACGAAAAAAACATTATCCATTGTGATGGTAACATTAGGGTCCAATGGCCAAGTGGTTATGGCGCTGTGTTTCGAAGCCAAACTTTCTGCGAGAGCACGGGTTGGGACCAGTTATCAAAACTTCTAACTACAAGGCCCATAGCAACACAGCTGTCTATCCTTTCGAGGTTAGCAAATGAGTACTAGCTCAGCTGGAGAAAGAGGTTATTAAACCAGGGAGAGGAGTGGCGTCCTGATCTGCCCTCCATGGGTAGCATCTAACGAAAAAGGAGCCCTTGGGTTGCCTTTGACCTAGCGGTATAAGCAAGCATGGCCTAGTGGTTAAGGCGCCGGACTCACAATCGCAAGGTCGTGGGTTCGAATCCCACCAAGGTCATACTTGCTGCGAAAGTGTGAGGAGAGCTGCTAACTCTCTGTAATTCCAGGGAAGGCAAAAGGAATCACGAGGTGTGGTCACATCGAGAGGAAGGACCGGTATCGCCGGGATGAGCCCCCTGCGCCGAGCGCAGAAACCCATACCTTGTCACTTGTCTTGATCACGGTCGGCCTACCTACTTTCTTACTAAAACACAAAGATGACATTTGTTCAACGATGGTTTGGCATAAATTTCGGGGAGCTAAGGAGCCTTTATTTGGGGTATCATACCTAAGATAATCGGCTACCCGGGTAAAAACTGAGGTAAAGATTGAGGGCAATATCTGGGATGTCGTGAACTTCAAAAATTTAAGAGCACGTAATATTGATATATCTGGTTTCTTGTTTACCGAGACAAAACAAAAGTAGTTAAATCAGCATGTTCCTAAAAGCATAAAATAAAATCGAAAAAAGTTGGGCAATTTTTAAAATTCGAAAATCACCGGTAAAGTTTCTTCGACACCTCATATTGAAAACGTTAAAATTACTTCTGAGGCTAAGAATTGAATAGTGAGCTTTCTATTTTCAATAAAAACAAACGTAAGCTAACAAAAAAACCATTTATTGCTTCAAGAGAATCAGTCATGACTTACAAGTTGCAGATCGCTCCATTTCAAGAAAAACTTCATTGCCATATGATGATGACACTGCAAACAGCTTAAATTAAAAATTAAATTGACTTAATCTACGAAATGGAAACAAACATTTAAGTGTAATAAAATCTTGAAACTAAAAATTACAATTCTCTACACAAAATTAAGGTAAAAAAACTGCCCCAGAAACGCAACACTCAAGAAAATGAACACAAAAACAGTTCATTAATCAATATCTTGTGGCTTATTTAAAAATTTAAAATTTAAACTCCCCACTCCAGAAAATAATCACAATTAAACAGCATAGCATCGCTATGGTGACAACGCAGAGCTAAATTTAATACAGGTTCAGACACAGCACACCCCGTACATTTCACTATGCGAGTACACCCCCCCCCCCCCCCTCTTGGGGTCTACCATCTGGTGTAAGTAGCGTAGACGAAAATATACCTCATCCCTCCAGCCATTTAATGACGAAAACAAATTCTTTTGACGAAATTGTCTGATGACAGCATCGACGGCTTGGGTTCGTTGGTCTGTGGTCTTAAACTGATCGTTGAATGTCACGTATCGAATATTTCCAGTCTTCTCGTCCTTTTCAAAATGGAACGTATCTTGGTATGATTGCAGCTCACTTAGGACATCAAAAGGAATTACTCCACACTGAACGTTTTTTATCATAAATGGCCTGCATAAATCTTTACTGGATCCTAAAGGCAAATGAAATTTTATTCGTGGATGTTCTCATTTTACATCTGTTTTGGGACATACCACAGATTTGTGTTTCTATGCAAATAGCAGTAGATTGATATGTACCACCACGCTCCCTGTGGTGAACTATCAATGTTGAAAATTGTTTTGTTGCGTGTGTAACTTCGACTATATGTACCACCACGCTCCCTGTGGTGAACTATCAATGTTGAAAATTGTTTTGTTGCGTGGGTAACTTCGACTAATTGATAATAAAATATTAAGTTGTAAATGTAAAATTACATTAATATTGATGCAGAAATAAACGAAGTTTTGGGCTTGACCCGCTATCAAATAATAAAATAAATAATAGATAGTGGCGTACGATAGATCGAACGGAATTAGATAGTAGATAGAGCCTGTTCACTTGATATAATGCGCTAAGAAATAGTAAAAAGCTGGAGCAGGGGAAAAGGCAACCAAACAGAATTTCATACACAAACGCCCCTGATGGAAAAATAACTTCAAAAATGAAAATTGTTTTGTTTAGCTGTATATTATATTTTTATGAGAATATAAACAAATTAATGGAAAATTGATAAAAGGCAATAAAAAAGCACTTGAAGATACGACCACACTAGTGGCAGCAAATAATTTCCCGACAAGTTCCATAGCTATATTATTGAACGCCATAAATTTATCAGAGTGAAACGCATGGCGACTTCATAGGCAAACGTAATTTTTCCCTCGATCATCTCAAAGGTAATCGTCTAATTTTGATGCAGGGACACATGCGTTCACAAGACATCGTTCATATAGACATGAATTCATCAAGTAAAATCTAACTAAAAGAACTTTTAAGTTTAATCTTAATGATAACTGTTACTGCTTATTCTTTATCATTTTGTAGTTCGTAGTTCGTAGTTTTTAGTTTTATTTTAGTTGTGTTTAGCCATGTCTTGTATTAGGTAGTGCGTTATCGAAAAAAATTATTCTTTTAAAGTTACAACAACAAAACAGATTGCAAGTTAAGTTAAAATTTGGTATACACCGAGCACTTCAACAAAATTGTTTATTCTGGTTCAAATTAAAAGTCTATAGGGAAGGGAAATCGACGTCTTCAAGGGTGTTACTACAGGGTAGCCTAAAAATTTCCTCCTCTTCACAAAGCTGATGTGGAAGAAATGCAATGTTGATAATTTACTTTTTGCTGGAATTTGATATTAGGAGCTTCAATTTATAATTTGAAAGCTCGTGTGCCAAAGTCTACGCAGTAATCATGGAGTTATCCTCAATGAAACCAAACATAGAAGATTTATGATGCTGCACTCTGCTGAAAATATTACATGCTATAAAATTCTTTGAAAGGACCATTAACTCCTCATTACCGTTTGTTTCCTTTAATATACCTCAGGAATATGTAAATCCTAGCAAACAAGGTATCAAGCTATAAGTTGTAGTCTCTTGCATCAACGTCAATCAAAAACTAAATTATCAAAGCTAAAACACCTCCATAACTGCTTCGCAAAAGTAGGGGCTCTTTGGGGGCACTCAGTACATACCTGCTTGGTGAAAATTATTCAGTCTTCTTACTAGATTAACCATACATCTGGACCAAATAGGAATATGCTTTGCATGGAATCCAGAAACCATGGTAGATGCATTTCGATTATTGACGTCATCTGCATTTATATCAGTGATGTCATCTTCACCCTGTTCCGTGGTGTCATAACCCGAGTTCAAGTCGTTCAATGATCTCTTGTTACCACTCTTTTTTCTTTTTCTACGCACTTTACGGTCCTTAAAAATTTGATGACATGTTAGAAAATCATATCTACAATCATATCAAGAACAGCTTTATATAAACATATCAACAGCACTATGAGGAATTGAATAATTTTCTAAACTTGATAATTGCAACAACGATGTAATTATCTTGAATCTTGCATCTCGGAAAAGTATTTACATACAGACTTATGATGTTATCTTGTGTATTATAATTACTGTAGATACTCAAATTTGGAAAAACATAAAAACCTTATAAAAACTCCGCAAATTTTTCGTATTTTTCTGTACACTTTTCAATCCTTAAAAATCTTTATTGAACAAAAAAAAATCACAACAAAATTGAGTGCAAACAGTACCATACTAGAAGCAATTAAGTAAAAAAAATTTTTTAAATAAAACATTGTATTCTCTCTAATAATGCTGCTCTTCCTATCAAAGCTACTTCTCTAATAAACCTGACTTTTTAATAGAGGTTTAATTAATAAACCTGCCTCTCTATTAATCCGGCATGCGGGCTGTACAAATAAATCATGAGGCTACCTTGGTGACCTTATACTTTGAAAACATATATTTTCAATAATCCCACCCTCTCTAGGAGTAGTTGAAACAATAAACCCCCAGCAGTACCCTAAGAAAGAATATGAAATATGGTAATTTTATCATTCTATGAATGATTATTAACTTGAGTGATTAAAACTATGCAGTAAAACTATGCAGTAAAAAAGCAATGTATGCTGAATGAATTCCCCTTTATTCTTGAATTTATCTCAAGTAGAAAAATAAAGAAACTAAAAAAGCATATGGAAAATGTTATTTATTATCATAAACAGGAATTTAAAATTTGTTTTGCTTTAACCAACTTTAAGCCCTTTTTTAGTTTAGAAACTATTAACAAAAGTATAAATTACAAAAATTTCAACACTTAAAACAAGTCCACACAAGAAGCTTACCATCATGGAAGGGTGGTTCTGATGTTGGTCTTCTGATGGCAATGGAATTATTATTCTCCTTTTCATTTCAATTTTCTTTTTATTCATCCAGTCTTGTGTGAGAGATTTTGTCATTTTTCTTTTGTATTTTTCTGTGTTTCCTTTTGACTAGTAACATAACAATAAATATGATAGCATATTTCTAAAATTTCATGCCAGAATTTATGATTTCTCATTTGTATAATAATTTTCGGTTAATTCATAAATAAGTTATGAATACAAAATGAAATTTACCTTGTATTCTGGAAAGAATACAACATCTCTAAGAACAATCTTGACAGGACATCCAAATTTTTTGCAGAACCTTGGTCCTCTTCTCTTGATTGGCTTGTCTTCCCTCCTTGGATCACGCTCTTCTTGTCCGGAAAGCTAAAAATTAATACCGATATATAATATATACTGGGTGTCCCAAGAAAAATGATCACAGGTTTGATCAAGGCTAGTGCTGAGAATATGCCTCAAATTCAAATTCAGAGGTTTTAAATTTGGCCTATGCTCTCAAAAGATCCTGTTGTGGGATTTTCCGAATCACGGCGGTGTTCCAGACAACATAATTTGTTTTTGAAAACACTTCTGAATAATGGTTTCAAAAAAAATCTTGAAAATCAGTTGTCCATGATTAATGTTTTTGAAAACTAAACTTGCTTTTCTATTTTGGTAGATTTTTTGTAAAAATGCTGAAAAAGAGAAAGCATTTAATTTTCAGTTTTTGGATTTCTGTCCTAGTGTGTTTCCAAGCACCATTAAATTCATTTCATGAAAGTCAATGATTTAGGGGATCCAAAAATGCAATTTAGACCAAAATCTAGACCTCTGGTATTGGGTTAGAGGCATATTTGAGCTTTTAGAATTAATATCTCAACTCTCGATCCACAAATATTAACAAACTAGGTTTCAATTTTTAAGTTGACTACTGAAAAATATTTTAAAAATTGTTTCGAATAAATTTGACTGAAACTCGCACTGCTAGCCTTGACCAAAGCTGTTACCTTTTTTGGGACACACAGTAAATGTATATTGGGAACCCTAACAAAGAGTCTACATGTTTGAAAAGCTGCTATGGAGGAGCTTAAAGGCTTTTACTTAAAGTGATTTAAAAAATTCAATTAGAAACAAAAACATTAAATTGAATGCTCCTCCACAGTAGCTTGGAAAACATGTAGCCTTTTTCTGTATATTAAATATTAAACTCATTAAATGTTATGTAGATTCTATTTCTAAAATATATCGTACTCTACCCCATTAAAATAAAATAAAATTAGAACATTAAAAACTTCAAAATACCATAGTAACAATCAAAAGCAATTTTCACTAAATTTTCATATCATGGAAAAAAATTTTTTCATATCAGTTTTTTAATCATGGAATAGTCATCAGTATATAGTTTTTAGATGTTCTCTAAAAATTTCTGCAATATGAAAAATGGAGTTAATCAGATTGGTTATATAATTTATCAAAAAGCTAAAATCCCATACCAACACCTCAAAATCAAGACAAATTATTAGATTTAATATTCAGCAATTTGAAAAATGTTTCAGTTTTGCTTATTATGACAAAAATACTTTTCAAGATTCTTTGTAAATTTTACCCCCTGTTATTTCTAAAATCTGTAATATTTTCCATTGCTCAATATAGTATATTCAGGGGGGAATGTATATCAATAATATTTACTATGTACCTTTCTCAACATTTCAACAGCTTTTAAATCCAGCAGTTTTTTCTTTGTTGAAACATTCCTATCAACACCAAATTCACATTCATAAATCTTTTGTCCAGTTATGATATATGGTATTCCAGCATATTTGATTTGCTGCTCTGGCCTGGTCTTTACTTTGGCATCTTCAAATGTTATCTTGTATTTACTGATGTCTGCAACTGCAAAAAAGAAATAGGGGTAAAGCTATGCACTTTTTGGGGGGTACAGATAGCATCTATTTGATGACAAGGAGCGTGTGGAAGGCTATTTTAGGGTGTGGTCATGCAAACAGTGTAAATAATATCAGCATACTCTAACTTCTTTTTTAAACTTAAATCTAGCACCATCCAAAACTTTGTTTACCTGTGGCAATGACACAACATGAACACAAAAGAACATTTTCTGGGTGCCCAACTGATAACACAATAATAGTACCTGATTAACCAATGATAGGGGAAAACGCTTTTTGTGATCTCAGGTGTGCTAAAAGTCAAGTGTAAAAAAATTCTTCAATTTCTTCAATTGTGCCTTTCAAGTACAAAATTTAGGCTGTTCTTCTATCAGGTGCACTTTAGATTAAAAGAAAACTATGGTTAATGGCAAGTGTAGTGTTGTTAAACTTGACTTTAGGGAGTGAAAATGCGACATGGTTTTTGAGGGCCTTGACACCCAAGTACACCTTCAGTGCCCCCTTGAGATCCCATCCTGGGTGCACCTTTGGTTGGCAATCTCTGCAGACTGGAAAGTTCCTCAATTTTTTTGGGGGTTTCAAAATTCTATAGCTTCATTCTGTTGGGGTAGTGGATATGCGTCTCTAATGAGGACCTCTATCCTAAGTAATACTGAGTAATACTGACCCCCAGGAGGGAGAGAAAACAGAACTTTATGGTTTTGTTCACTGTGATTGGCTTGGCTAAAAAAACAGGTGTCAAAATATCTTCTTTCATAGTCAATTTTTTTATTTGCCTTAAAATGCTGACAATGGATGATTTAATCGTGATTTCAAATTTTGGATTTTATTAAATTCCATCATTAACTTGTCATCAATCAATTTGGCAAACAAAATTAATCAATAATGATCATTGAACAAAAATTTAAATCTTGGCGATTGCTTTTTGTTTACCCTCTCTGAGGAAGCCTTTGGTTGTTTTCCAAGATGTGAACTTGCTGTTTGTTCGTATCATATAGTCTTTTAATATCTTGTCGATTTCGTCTGTGCTTTCTGCCCATTCTATCGTTACTTTCCCGGTCTCCATCTCTGATGATGCAGGCACACTTTCGCCCTTTTCAATTTTAGTCGTGGTTCCGTGGTGGCCTTGTTGATGCAAAGTTTCGTTCGCTTCTCCGTCATCTTCCCAAACATTTTCCTGCAAAACGGTTTGGTCTGCAGGCGGCTTTTCGCCTGCAGACAACGGATTTTCTGACCATGAAACAGTCGGTTCCCCAACAGCAAGTGGAAATGTTCGTCCTTTTATCAAAACGTTTTCTCCAAGTTCCATTTTCCCGCTTTAAATCATACCAAGAAACATCTTCGATTCAGAATTTTGGCCTAAAAACACATCCATCAACTTCACTTCTTCACTAACTTTTTGCAAACTTGCCATTGTTGACAGAAGACTGGGCACGAGCAACAAACAGCACTCTGGGTTTTTTCTAGACTCCACATAAGTTCCTTGTACTTGTACTTATGAAATACCTCAAAAGGGGATGAAATACCTCAAAAGTGGTCTAAATCTCCGATGGATGCCAAATTTTTCCGACAAAAGCCATTAAAAAGTCGATCCTTCCGACAGTTTGGCGAGATTTGGGGATATTGCCACTGTTATAACGTGAAGATACTGCTAAGCTCTCATTTGTGTATTTATGCGTTCATCAGGATAATCAGAGTCTTTATATTGACTCTGGGATAATATACAAGAAAGAAAATTGAAGATAATAGAAAAAGGATACTCTCAACATATACCAAACCACCTTTTTAAGATTTTATACAATGATTGAATATTGAAAGAAATTGTGAATCTGCATCCAAACATCGTCTATATCATGAAGTCAGGCAAACCAAACAGTTATGAATAAGCTCCCATAAATTATGATTAGTATTCTATCCGGAGCAAAATGTTTGATTTTCCTTTCATAAAACATTTCTATTATATTTCAATTCATTTCTTATACAAACAGATCCGTGACTGAGAGAATACTGGATGAATCCACCTTTTCGAGATAAGGCCGCCATCATGGAAATTGATTAAATTTTGGAAATATTGCATTTTCGATTCTCGGGATGGATTCGGCCACTAAAGTTTAGTTTAATGACCAATTTCTATATTTCTACGCACATTGTTGTAAAAATTATGGTGATTTAAGGAAGTTAAATTTGTGAAGGGGTTGACCGTGAAAAGGATGTTTGGACAAAATTTTGTCCAAACAAACTTTTTGCGGTCAAATCCTTCACAAAATTTAAATATTTTCATTGCTATAACTTTGACAATAATTCACATAGAATTGTTGAAACTTTTTGCCAAACTAAACTTTGTTGGCAGAATCCAATTCAAGAATCAAAAACGTAATATCTCTAAAATTTGATTAATAATGGCGGCGAGTGAGTGAGTTGAGTCGTGAGTTATCGTATTTAACATGCCTAGCCCGTGAAAGTCTCGAGATGACTTGTTTCCAGCAGATTAACCCGTCAACCTGTAAACCCGTCAACCAAAGGTATTCTCTGAGCATGTCCCAGAAAGCTACTGAGCATGTCTATATTATATGTACATTATTTACCCTAAAGGCTAGATAAATTATTTTGTGGCTATGGTCAAACCAAACATGGAAAAAAGTCAATTCCCCGTCGAGACTGAAACCAGAAAATGTTGCTCCCTCGTATTTTGACGGTAAAAAATGTGCCTGTCCCATTACATTTTCCACCAGCCCAATAAATTTTGTGCTGTCCCTAACTGCTGAGTTATGCCTCGAAACGGGAGATTGCTTTTGCCTATTTTTACCACGGAAGAAAATTGATTAATGAATGGCAATACACAATGATGCAATAAAATTTAATTGTTGGTTAAGGCAATGGCCCTAAGTAAAAAACGCCTATGTCTGATTTGGTGAAGGACGGATGGCATTATTCCAAAAAGCAGTTACCCTATGTTAATTATTTTGATTATTGAATAAATCTATTTTCCTTTGGAACAGATTATTAAAAATATCCTCATATCAATTCAGCTCAAAGTTTACAAATTAAATTCAGAAATTCATTAATGGTCACATGATTTTGACGTTTATAGTTATATACTGAAAACTTCTGGTTTTGCAGAAAAACAAAATTTATAATTTAATTCCCCATGTAACTCGACGATAATTGTGTCAATATCGCCAAGCAAGGTTTCAAACGTTAAGTTCAAATCTCTTTTATAACACGCGAGTAGCCAATTTTGCAACACCGATAGTGCTGCAGTACATTGATCTATAATACTGTCAAAAAGAAGAGAAACTATTGACATCAAAATATATTTTATTCGATGATAGATACATACTGATACATAGTGATACATACCAAAAATGGCACATACAAATTTCTAAAAATGATCTGATAATACATGAAAATGATATATTTTAAATTGACTTCATGAAAACAAATTTTTTAAATGGCTATCTAAAATGAAAATCAAGTGTGTAAGTGTTTTGGGCATGCCTTGAAAAGTATTTTAAAGATGTTTTAGAAGGGTAGGGGGAGGGGGTACAAAATTCGCAAAAATTCATGAAAACATTTAGAAACTTCCAGCCTTAACTTGAAGCTAAGTCTTTACAAAACTTATGTATATCTACATACATACACATTTATAGACAAAGTATAACGTTTCTATAATATATACATGATTATCGTTTTATGGTAGAATATCAACTGACCATTATAGTAGTTAAACAAAATCCTTCTTTGATTGCCTTTAAATTTAATGTATGTACACCAGGCTCTGCTTGTTGCGTGATGACATCCACCTGCGTTCTTTTACCAGTGTCATTTGGCCTCCCTTCTCGTATCACCATCGGATTATTAGGGCGTTGATCCAACCACACCTCTGCGGCTCCTCCAAATCGTGTATGAGTTGTTATCGCAATCTCGAATTTCTCAAATTTACGCTCATTTGGAGAACGACCCTTTTTTGCTTCGGGTAAAGTTATTTGGAATTTCATAACACTGCCAACTTTCTCAGCTTTCCAGCAAATAACTCGATCAAATCGAATTGGAAAGTTTGTCGCATACTCGAGTTTAAATCCATTCTCATCCAAAACTTTAACTCCTAGCGTGTTCGAAATAGACCCCTTAAAATCGGGTGTTATCAAGGTCCAGCATAGGGGAGAAGGACTGTCTAGGCCAATAAATAAAGGCGCTGGCAAATTGTAAAGTGACGCAAAATTAGGAATAACTCCGTCATGCGCACTGGCGTATTGAAGAACGGAACGCATTACGTGGCGAAGATGCAGTATCAACAGCAACGCTGTTTGCGCATGCGCAAGTAATGATGGATGATATTGGTCTTTGCAGAAAAGAGTTTTTAAAGTAAAACGAGGATCGTTGTCGATGAGTGATTCACACACCATCGCTCTCCAACTTAACGATGGAATTTTGTAATAATGAGCAATAATATCTTCACCTTGGTCTTCGAAGTTTGGACAAGTCTTTTTCGTTTTTTTGTAGTCAACCCCTTTGAAAAAATTGACATAAATAATAGCTGGGTCACGTGGTAACTGTAATGCCATACGCGTTAAGCGTTCCAATGGCTTTGCTCCTTTAGTGGGTGTTTTAAGATATCGATTGTAATCATTACCTGATAACTCCCAAAGTACTATATTTGAATCATTCCAGACATGACTCCTAAGGCAAAATGAGAAATAGTCAGTACCGATTGATCCAATGGCAACGTTATTAACTTTCATTTCAGAGCCAGTTAATGGCGTGATGACTTTATTCCACCAGTCAACAACCCCTTTATAATACAACCCAGCAATATTACCCTCGTCTTTGTACAAGCCCCCTCCCGCACTGATCGAACCCCCCACAACGCTGAGTGTGATGTCTTCACCTTTCAATGCTCTATCCATTACATTCTTAAGCCTGTCTATCGAACCCGCATTGACCAGACCATTTCGCAGCATGGTTGAGTTTAAACCAAGTGTTTGCAAGCTCTGGTATTTGTAAAACCAAGCTTCTAAAGGATCTTTATTTAAATACTCTATCATGGCTCCTGCCTTCCGAGGATGGACAATTATCTCTCCTAAATTCTTTTTTGATGCAGATGTGTTGTTGTTGTTTGCTCTTGTTTGTGTTACGCCAGGGGTCGTCATATGAAATGTTTTGTTACCTTTCATTGTTACAGGCACTTTTTTAGTCCGGCTACTTGTAGTTGGTCGATTCTCTGCGAGATGTTTCCCCATTTCTTGCTTCGCTCTTTTCGTCCCTTCTTTTGTATTGCTACTGTTAATTGTAGGCAAATTCTCTTCCGTATTTTTGTCCTGATCTACTTTCGTTCTATTCATTGTTTTTTCTGAATTACTGTTACTGCTTGTTGGCTTACGATCTTCAGTGTGTTTTGCCTTTTCTATTTTTGTGCTATCTTCTGTATTGCTTTTAACAGTACCACTGTTTTCTTTTTTGTCGACCCTTTCCTTCGTTTCCTTGTCTGAATTTTCTCTGTGATTCGCCTCCCTTGGTCCACCGTCGTCTGAAGCTCTGCTAGATTTGCTGTTATTACTGATATCTTCGTTTCTACTAGAGTGACGTCCATCAGTTTTATCCCCATCGCTTCCCTCTCTGCCAATGCTCGATCGATCTTCTTTTGAACTAGAATCCAGAGCTTTGCTTTGCTTTTCGAGATTTTTTCGCAACTGTTTAAGCCTATCAATAGTCTCGATCGTATTTTTAGCAATAATTTGCCGTCTTTGAGCTTCTGTAGTATGTATGTCTTTCTTTGTCGGGCTCATGAGATTATTTCTTCTTTCAAGACGCAGAGCCCTCAATGTCGGTGCGCCGTGTCGTATAATGTGCGAGTTCTCTTTCTCGAGAAAGCTTTCAAATTTATCGCTCATTTTATCGTAAGCAAGAGACATCTCCTTGAAATCATTAGCCGAACTTTTTACCGTTACAGGATTGTTGCTTGGTTCATCAGTATTATCAAGAACAATGACAAAACCTGCTTTTTCATTCGCACTTGGTATACTAGCCCTCTTGTCATCATGTGAAGCATCATCATCATCATCATCTCCACCATCAGTTTGAATAACAACTGTCATTTCATCATCATTATCACTTTCATTTGACAGCCGATCGATATTATTTCTTCGTTTATTCAAACTGTCAAAAAGTCTTTCTACCTCCATGGTAACTTCTTGTAACTTTTCATCTGACCTTCCATCTGACATTTTTTGTTCACCATTCAGTGACCTACCACTCTCTTTATTATTTCCCTCTATTGGAACATTCCTTCTCTGTTTTTTCTGCACTGCTGCTACCTCTTCTCTTGATTTTTTGTTAATTTTTGGATTGGTTAAAAGTTTGTTCGTAGATTTCGATCTGCTGATAATTCTTTTTGTTGGTTTTGCTGTCGTTAATCCTGTTGTCTTTCGCTTGTGGACAAGGTTTGATTTCAACAAATGACCATCTTTGAGTGCTGAGCGGGTACTTGGAAGGTTCCTGCTAGTTCCTGCGAAAATACTGCGGGTTCCTGCGATATTCCTGCGAGGTGAATGCGCGGGTGATTCTGCAAGTCCTCCACTTCTTGGTTCAACATGATTAAGTTCGTTTGCAAAAATGATTCCGAGAAAAATCACGAGGACAAATGGGGCACAGAGAATGAGACGAGTGTGACAGTTTGTAAAAATAGCCATTGCTAATTTCGTTTACTTGCAGCATCAGATTCATTGCAGTCTTTTATGGTGTTTAATGATGTTTCTGAAAAAATAAAAAAATAATTATTTTTATTATATTTATAAATATCAAAATCGTAAATGTACCAGTGGCTCAGAAAATGTCCCTACGTTAGCAAAGTTGCTGTGGAGGAGCTTTAGACTTTTGTTTTTTATTGACGTTGACGATGTAAGAAGCTTCAATTTAAAGTTCAATATCTTGTTTGCCAAAATCTTCTACGTGATCCCAGAGCAATACCAAAGAAAGGCAGCACTAATGGCTTTCTAAAAGCTTTAGTGTAGTATTTTTACCGGATTGCATCAGCAGAAACCATTTATTTTAGGTTTCACTAAGTAAAACTCAGTGATTATTCGTTAGATTTTGGTGACTATAAATTGAAGCCTCTTGTATAAAATTCAAGAAAATCGGAATTTTCAAAACTAATGCTCCTCCTCAACAGCTTTGTAAACGTGAGGCCATTTTTTGGGCCATTTAGCACACGAAAACAAAGCTCTGAGAAAATTATTTTACAAAGATTCAAAACATATCGTCGTCCTGCGATTGCTTATTCAGTGGCAAGTTAGCCATAACCGATATATTGAAATATTGAAGCGACTGAAGCCTATGTTAACCGATCTTAACTAAGCAAATAATTTCAAGCAAAAAAGTCTCCATTGCTAGCTATTGCGATTCCGCAGGAAAGTTGACTGGGCTGCAACATTTGAGCAATGTTGCTTTTCTCTTTTCTGTCGAACAATTGTTTCGCTGTCCGGAAATTAGGCTTACATAACTTTCCGCACGAAATAGACGATTGCGCTTGCGACAAAAATCTAGCAAATTTTGTTCGGTTTACAAATCCTTAGCGATTCTAAGAAAGCTCGAGAAAAAAAACGTGCCGCATTTTGGGAAAAGTCCCAGGTTCGATCTCTAATGTCTATTGCTCATAATAAGTTGGCATAGCAAGATAATAAAATTGAATGATTAAACTGTCATTATTTCTTCACGCCAAAATCTAATTGGACGATAACAACAAAAAGCTTAAACTTACCACGAAAAGGAAAATAGTTCACTTAACTATGTTAGTTAAAGCCTATATTTGTAGCAAAACAGAAGATAACTTGCTTCGTTTATGGAGTATAAACATGTTATGTTCTGGTTGACTGGAAACCAGTGAATATTCGTCTGGGGGTCGCGAATAATGTTTCCAAAAACATAATAATACACGAGGAAAAAAGGTTTTAAAACATTGTCTTTTTCATTTTCAATTTCCATTCACTGTACTTTTATAATAACAATGCACCAACTTATTTGATAGTTTTCACGTGTGCATTTTGAGCGTTTAAACATTCCGAGTTCGTGCACAATGATTTTCAACTAAACAAATAGAAAAATATTGTCAATTCTGCATAAAATATCATTAAAAAGCTCGAAAAAGCATCGCACTTTTCTTACCTCGTGTTAACCATAACTTTATAAGAAAGCAAGCCAACTTCATTACACTTTATCCATTTAATTTCTTGTCGCAGCAATTCTTTAGGCCATCTCTTGTGTTTGGGGTGCATCATCACTCAGTGTTTTCAATTCGGCCACCAACACCTATTCACATAACCCAGTTGAGTATCTAAACAATTCAATTCAATCAATAACAGGTAGTCTAGTAATTTGTTTGTCCATAGCCAATTATTCAAATCGAGACTGGTCAAACAATTTCAAAGTAGCATGTTTCAAAACGAGGCTAAGAATTACTGGTCTGATTACTTCCGACCCACCTTAATCGCACGCCGCCACCCTCCATCATATACTAGACTTAACGTACGCCGGCTTTCTCCGGATATATTATCAACATTATTCGTTCTTGAATCAATCCACTATAAAGCTATGGCAAAAGAGCATGCCAAGTGATTAATTAATATTTTTAAATCATTTATATTTTCATTGTTGATTCTCTTTATTATAATTATTTTCATAATATATCTTTATGCTAACTGATCTTTTGTTGAAACGAAATTCATGATTGTCTTTTTATAGCTTTTAACGGTGTAGTGAAAAAGCTGGCCAGGCTCGTTAAGCTGTGCTTTCCCTGGGTCGCATAGGGTAGCACTTGTATTTTTAAATACCTTATGCATAAATTTGAATGAAATTAAAATGTAGTTATAGTGTTCGTCATTTCCACTATGATCCAGTATCTACCATACTGCATCTTTGCCGCTCTTCCCCAGTCCACTCAAAGTGGTGCTCTGGCGTCAGCAAACAAATCAGAGCCAGAGTGCGGTTTGTGTAATGAACCAAATGAAGTGAGCGAATATGGAAGCTATTTATTTTTTCCAGAATTGGCTGACCTTACAAGAAACTGTCAATCGCATTTTCTTCCTTTATTCTATATCTCAAATTTTACACAAAGGCTAGTGATGGTTTCCAGAATCCAGACGTAAGCACTCTTAAATGTCATGTTAGAACTGAAAGTTAGCATTTTGATATTACGATGAATGAAGTTGAAATGGTTTTCATATTATGACAGAGTAGCGTAGAGATTTGCAACCAATCGCAAGCAGTTGCAGTTTTTGTCATGTTTTCATATAATTGTAAGCAATCGCAAATGATCGCAATGAATATGTTTTGACGCCAAATTTGCTTTTAAAGTTTCAAAAATGAAGCAGAAAAATGTGTTTTTATCGAGAAAAGTCACACCATTTGTAGGTTTTCACCAGTTTAAACTGATCAAAGAAGTCACAAAGAGTCATAGAAATAGAAATATCTACGCGATCATCTGGGACTGCAATCGCAAACCTTTTGTTCAAAGTGCTTCCATGTGACTTCTTGCGATTATATAAAAACGAGGTTTAAAATTCAATTTGAACCAAATCAATCAAATAGTAATTCGGAAAGCTTTTATTGCAATAATTAAAACAGCTTTTCATGTTTCAGCAATTTAATTCTCCAGCCAATTATTTCCACTTTCAAAAATTAAACGCAAAAGGGTATCCAATCAAATTAAATTCTAAATGTTTAATTTTACACAAGCTAACGGGTTTAATTAAAAATCCATTAAATTAATCCATTATATCATGCAATTTGAAATATCCCAAATGACAACTGTTAAACAACAAATTTTAGACGTAAGCATTTTACACACTTTTATTCAGTCGACGTCATCTACAATTGTGTTACACACTTTTATTCAGTCGACGTCATCTACAGAAGACGACGGGAGATTAGTTCACGCAACACAAACAAAGAGAAATAATGTATAACGAGGCTGGCCGAAGCTCGGCTTTCTTGCGCCTTTCGCAGAAAATGGTGGTTGCGGCCAGAAGCAACGGTTTCCCTATCCGGTTGCATTCTGCAATGCGCGCGCTATTTTTTATTCAATCTAGCATGTGCGTTCTTTGGTTTGATCTTCAGGAAAGGGAATATTTTATAAGAGTTCATTAAAAACTCCCAAGATTGTGCTATTAATGGCCGAATTCGAAGTGTTGCAGTTGGAGCAATTTCACATCAAATTACGATTTTGAAAAATGTAAATTATTAAAAGACTGGTCCTTGCCCTCCGACGAAACAACACTGCTTTTACCGAAATACAAAGTGTTCAAATTTTCAGGACCAATTTGAATTTGCAAAAATGTTGAAAGCAAATACGAACACAATGGAAAATAACAAAAACACACTGTTTTAAAAAAATCTTAAAAACAAAAAACTCAAAATTTACAGATAAATTCAAAAAAAGTTAACAGCAAAGCTATAGACCTTGCCCCCTAAGATGATAACATATTTTAAAGGATATATATATATATATTACTACCAAAGGGTGTCCAAAAAGGATGGTAACACATTCGACAAAGCCTTATAAAAATGATAATGCCTTAATACGTTTACTGTCATCTAAGTAGAAATTCTAAATAGTTAACTTACAACTTGGTACCTTACTCTTCAAAATTGATCTTTTGGGTACAGAGATATTCGTCTTCAAACACACTAGATTTTCAATCACAGCGAAACCAGAGTCTTTTACTAAAACGTCACAAACAATAGGTTGTAAAATACTAGACTCATTACACGAGCCGTACTCTGGCTCTTTGATTGACTTGCTGACGACTTACTTACTTGTCATTTTGAGTGGACTGGGAAAGAGCGACCAAAATAAAGGTGGAGGGGGCGGAAGGTGGGAATTATGTAGTGAGGCAAGTAAAACACTCTTTAATTTATTTACTGACGAATTACTTACTTGCCATTTTGAGTGGACTGAAAAAGAGCGGCCAAAATTAAGGTGGATGGAGCGAAAGGTGGGAATTACGTAGTGAGGCAAGTAAAACTCTCATTGATTTACTTGCTGACGATTTACTTACTTGCCACTTTGAGTGGACTGGGAAAGCGCGGCCAAAGTTAAGGTAGAGGGAGCAAAAGGTGAGAATTATGGTAAAACACTTGAAGTGCCGATGGCAACACTTTTAGTGATGCAAATATTGTTAAATTCATGTTTAAAACTAATTTTAACTTTGTTCAAACTTGAGAGTAAAGGCGAGGTTTTCTTATTGAAATTTTAATGGTTAGTTAATGTTGCTTAGGCCATATAGATAAAGACTTTTAGTTTCAAGATGATATAAAATGTAGGATTTTGAGAAGAATAGCTCGGCACTCCAGACAATGGTTTTGTCTATTAAGATAGCCAATTGTAAGTTAGACTTGTCCCAAGTCTATTTATTTTTTATTCAGGAAAAGGGGAAAAGGAGTATTTTTTTTTTCTCAGTTCTCAGTTCCTTTTCGTTCGTTTTGTTCTCAGCTCCTCAGTTCCTCAGTTCTTTTTCTCGGATTAACAAGAAATAGACTTGAGGCAAGGCTAATTGTAAGTTAGCAAAAAGCATTATGTCCACACAGCATTAAATACAGTACGCTAATATCTTTATCAGTAGAACATATCAAACATGTTACCTTTTTGGGACACTCTTCTTTTTGGGACACCCTTATTGTTGGGATACCCTTCTTGTTAGGACGACCTTTTGTTTGTGACACCCGGTATTCGGAAAATTCGCTGGGAAAATCGAACGTCCTGATTGTAATATGTAGAAAAATTAAATTAATTAAATGTACTGTCACTTAGCTTGGCGATACGACAATGAATAAATCAGGTGACTAGCATTTGGATGTGTTGATTGACACGTCAAAATTTATCGGAAATCCTCATGATCAACATCCTTCGATTCTTTCTGCGTCTCTTCATCAATGGAAGTATATCCAGTTCCATCCAGTTCTTCCATTTCAATTCGTTTGCTCACTTCATACAACCCTGGACATTGGTAATTCCTCACATAGCTGCTTGCAACATTCTGAAACAAATAAAAATAAATTCTTTAATGGTATCTCAGCTGGCATGCGATGCCAAGTAGAATTGGAGCGGGAAGAGGAGGCAAAAGTTCCCTTTTCAAAAAAGACGTGAAACATTTAGTACCAATAAATACAAAAATACTAATTGATGGATGTTTATGCTGGTTTACAGCAAACGTAAAGATGGAGTGGCGAGCTATAAAGTCAAGTCATTTCAAAACAAATTATAAAGTCATGTCCGCTTTCCTTTGCTAGTTAGTAAGTGTATAAGTAGGTTGACCATAGCCAGAGGTGACTCAAAGGCTCCTCTTTCATTAGCTACTATCTTTTCAGATAGGAGTGGGCTTACTCCTATCCTTGGATATTTCAGTATTAACTGGTACTCATTTACCGACCTCGAAAGGATGGACAGATGAGTTGGCTATGGGTGTTAGCTCCGACAGCTGGTCCCGAACCCACGCTCTCACAGAGTGTTGGTTTTGAAACACAGCACCTAAACCACTTGACCACTGGACTCTTTCCTTTTGCTACTTTTTGGTTTCTTTTCTCTTCCACCATTTCTCCTTTCTATTTTCCCTTATTTCTTCTTCCTTCCTGAGAATTCTCGAGTAGTGCAACCCTTCTGGTAGCGGTGCTGTAGCATTTTTCAAGCTCAGGGAGTTTCCAGTCACAACAGTGTATAATGGCCACTATCGCGAATGCTCAATATCGAAAATTGTCCACTGTCATAAATTTTGCCACAATAACTGCCAAGAACGTCGAAATTCAGGCAAAATTTCACATACTTAGGCAAAATATTCGGGCAAAAAACATTCTAAAATTTTTGATTTTAGATAAGTAATATTGTTTATAACATTAAATTACTAACATCTTGCAAGAATTTGTCACTGATTGGGTCGGTTGCAAGCACTGACAATACTTTCCTGCCATGTAATGCTGCCTGTATCGTTCGGTAGCCCTCGTTTGTTTGTAAATGCAGAAATAAAAAAATTATTTAACTTACCTGTAAAAAGTGTATATCTGCATTGCGCATATTGCGTCCCTCTCTTAGAGATAGGTGTTTGCTTACACGTTCATATCTTGAATAAGTGAATTTCCACACTGCGAATGTTATGAACGGCAAGGGCGAAAGAATACCAACAATCACAAACGCCTTTTTCAGTGTGAAAACACCAATCATAAGCAACTGAAAGATCACCATTCCAACGACCATACTAAAAAGAATAGACAACAAATATAAATCCCCTTGAAGACATATTATGGTACTGACAAGAAGTATATTTGCTAGCTTGCATAAAAGAGAATTATATAGGAAAGCAAAACTGCTACCTAATGTGTGTATGTACTGCTTGCTCGTATATCGACTTGGGAGGTTGATCAGTTAATTATTTCCAAATTTTAAACTCCCAAGTCTCCATAAAAGCAAATATGTTGTCTTGATGGCAAAATATGGACTGGAAATAAACATTTCTTCAAATTTAGAAATGTTAAACATCCTCCATTGTAAGAAGTGAGCATGCATAAAAGTTTGAAGTTAGAAATACCTTGAAGACACCCGCGGCCACAGTAAGCCACCAAGATCAAGCTCTTGCATGTATACATGAAGTAATTGATATACCCAGATTATGTAACGAAATGCAAAATATAGGATTACCAATGGGATCACAACGGGCGATAGAACACTGAACGTCAAAGCAATGAGAAATATCAAAACATCTGTTGCAAACTGAAAAATAGAAAGATTCGATAACGAATAGCCAATCGAAAATAAAATATAAACGAGGCTTTTGGTTTCACTATAATGCCATATGGGAGTGAGGGGGCGGAAGATTTCTGGGTAGTGAGGGGGCGGAAGAATGCCGGGTAGTGAGGGGGGCGGAAGATTTTACCAAAATCTTGAAGAAATATTCATACCCCTTGGAGAAATACAAGTCAAAATTTGGTACCCCGTCTTAAGAAAACTACACAAATTCTCACCCCTATTATCCACAAAAGACAAATAGTAATATATACAAATTTTTAAGCCCTAGAAAAGACATGAAAGGCTTCCAAAATTAAAAAAGCCATAGAAGAAAAAGGCTAAGCAGATTAAGCTTCATGCTTACATCAACAAGGAATGAAGGACATTAACTGACACAACTATTTTACTACGTTTTTTAAATTCTACAACAGCTACAGGTTCGGAAAGGGCGCTTATTCAGAAGCAGCGCGTTTATTCCGAAACGGCGCTAGAATGGACATTTCCAGTAATAAGAAAACGCAAAAACTTTTTATGCATCTGGTGTAATATTAATTACTGCAGAGCAAATTAGACACACAAATCTAAATTTAAAAAGTAAAGAAATAAACCAAGATTCCCAAATAACTTACTAATGTAGCATATGGTGGATCACTGGGTCTCCAAGTTTCTAACCTTTCCCTTGATGTTGTTGCACAGCACGCAAAACGAAATTCAATATAAATGAGCCAAAATAATCTTGTAATCTCAACTCCATTGCCAACAAAAGCCATAAGGCACACGTAATTCAAGTAGTAATTTGCCTGCGATGGCAGAGTCCTTGCTAATTCGGTAGGTATATCCTTAGGGTTGTTCATGATTTGTTGAATGTTCGAAAAAAATGAACCCGCAAGGATGAAAAACAGGAAAGTGTTGCAAACCTGAAAAACAAAATAATATTTTTGCGAATTTGTGTATGTTTTCTGAAAGTTACCATAAGCCTGTTTCAACCCTGGGAAGGCCATATGGCCTATTGATAAATATTGTTAAAACGTCATATTTTTGTAAATATATACATAATTTTTATTCCTAGCAGAAGTTTTATCACGGCTTTTTATTTCGAATTGATATAGTTTAATACAAACTTAAAAGATAATTTACAAGCTTACTGGAAATAAATCTGCGCGTGATATAATCAAACGATTCCATTATAAAGTGAATACACAATGAATTGCAATTCATTTACACAACAAATACCAAGGTGCAGAGTTAAACAATCCGTGACCTGACACCAAAAGAGTCTGTTTCACCCACGGTACTCTGCAGGCACGTGTTTCGTGGTGTGTGTTAGATCATAGTCCAGATAATGATCTAAAACCGACAGGGCTTTGTTGTTTATTTTCAGCAAATTGCAAGTAAGATGTCAAATGGAGTAGATAAGCTTTTGCAATAATTGGTAACTTGCAAAATGGTAACTATAGAATTTGCAAAATGGTAGCTATAGAATATGCAAAAAGGTAACTATGACATTGGTAACTATGGCATATACCCTGACGAAGAATTTTTAAATTATCGATAGTTTCTTTCGTGCTTTTCTCACAATGATTGTCATTCTTCAAACAGATTTTAAATTCTACGAAAATTTGGAACACGAAAATAGCTGCTGCACACCAAAACTCAAGCACTGCATGCTGGATGTAAAAGACGTTTAAAGATAAGCCATTATATCAACCATAAAACTGAAGTTAAGCAATTCAATTAATAGTAATAACAGAAGAACATCTTCATCAATAATCTTCACAAAGTTTGAGTCATTGAACAGGCATATGTATGTATACGGAATTAAAAACTTACCAGGAATAATGTCAAATGACTGAAAACATACAACTGTGTCTTTGCTTTTGAAACAAGACCACTGAACTTTCCAAGGCGCTCAAGAATCTAAAACGAAAACACAGTGTTTTTGTACGTGTACGAGTGGTCAAAACAAGAAATGAAAACATTTCCAATACTTTGGTTGCAATATTCAGTTCAATTCCATTTATAAAACGCGATGATTACACGGTGATTTATAGACGACCCAAGAAAAGCATGTTTACTGAGCCTGGGATATAGCCAAGCAAGGTATTGAACTTTAAAACACCTTCAAAATATCAAAATTATACTCTCCTCCACAGAACTTTGAAAAAATGGAGCAAAGAATTTTGTTCTCCGCTTATAAATTACTCTGGTTCTAAGACCACGGTTCCAAGTCACCCAGGTATTAAAATTTGATAAATTATGGTAACAACTGAATTACTTACATAAGGCAGAACAGCATTAAAAAGCACAATCAGAACAACTGGAATGATACCTTGAATAACGCCATGCAAGATCGAGGAGTTATCATCTGCAACTAAGATATAGAAATATTTTATTATTTGTAAACAAAAAGTACAAAATAATGCTTGTAAAAGATTTAAAATGAATACACATCTGGCTCTACCATGCTTTTCAAAACTTATATTGGCTCTACCTTGCTTTTCAAAACTTATAACATTCATTCAAATCTCTAAAAATTTGACAAAAATAAAACGTCCATTTTAACGAAATTTGAAAAATCTAAATGATCTACATACTGTTGAAATTGTGGAATAAATTAACATAAAGACCAAAAAATGTTGAAAAATCACCAAAATTTGATTATGTTACCAATTAAAAAAAAGCAATTTCTGCAAACGTTAGAAGGACCAAGTTAAATTCGGAAAGGGCAGTTATTTTGTTAACATTGACGAATGAGGACATAATTTCAATTTAAAAAAGCTGATTTTGAGCTATACTTTTCAAAAACTTTGTAATATAAACAATAAATTATTTTGAAGAGTTGAATGAACTAGTTATAGCAACTTGCAATAACTCAATTCATCAATTTCTCATTACAACTTATATCAGGTCACTTTTAAACCAGCGAAATTACATTGTTTTAATGTGCTGACTACTGATTTAGCCCTTCGTATACAAGGTGACGTAAAAATGACCTTGATTTTTAACATTTTTTGAATTTTTGCGATTTCTAGCGATATTTAAAACGTCTAAAGTTATTTTTGGGTCACCCGGTGTCAAAAATTTAGAAGTATGTACAAAGGTACTATATAGTTCTGTTCTAAAATGAGCCCCTGTAAACAAAATTGATTCATTTGTTAAAATTATTCATGATATAATTGTCAAAGTTAAAATTTCATAAATTTTATTTACAAACAAACAAACAAACAAATAATATAATAAAATAATATAAAGAAACAAAACTTTATTTACGGTAAGTGATAGTACGATCAAACAAACACCATAGCTCTTACGAATTCATATAATGGTTTTAAAATTAATACCCAATAAAAATATTTTTTTACTTATCTTTTTACAGAATATCTTTTACTTAATATTTAAAAAAAATATCTTTTTACTTACTGCCTTTGAGAAAAGTTAACTTTTTAGCTAACGACTTTAACTTTGTTAAACTCGCAACAAAAGTAATAGGTATCGCCCAAAGAATCACTAATGCTACCACAATCAATGCTGCCAAATTTCTCCTCAGTGATCTGAAACATTAATAAATTAAATGATATGTACAAATAAAATAAAATACAAATATAGTCCTGTTTTATTGGGAAATGTTGTAGCCAAATTATTGAGTAATTGTAAAAAAGCTTTGGTGGTTTCACATATAGGTTAATCCTGACATACGTTCAAGAAATGGGCTTACTATATTTATCAAAACGGAACGAGATGGACGAAAATACCGCATTCCTTATTCCTAATTCTTGTTCCTTATTCCTTATTCTTTTTTCTCATTCCTTATTCTCGTTCCTTACTCCTTATTCTCATTCCTTATTCCCGACTCTCTTTTCTTATTCCTTGTTCTTGTTTCTTATTCCTTATTCTCCTTCCTTATTCCTTATTCTTGTTCTTTACTCCTTATTCTCATTCCCTATTCCCGATGCTCGTTTCTTATTCCTTGTTCTTGTTTCTTATTCCTAATCGAGGTATTTTCGTTTGTTTCACAAAAATGTTTTCCTAAAACTCACTTACATAAATAGCACACTCACAGTTGGCTAGAAGCAGACATTCGTGAATTTGAAAGCTATCCAAATCAGCAATAACAGTTGTTTACATATTTTAGAAACCGAACAATATGTTTTGATTCAAAATGGCAAAAAGGAAACTAGGTCCAGGTACCCAAAATAAAATGTGAACATTTTCAAACTGTTTCTTTAGTTGTATCCATACAGTTAATATGCTTCTAACAAGCCTTCATCCACTATTGTAGCATTTTTGCTCAAGATATGACCAAAATAAATTTTCTTACCTCTTCCATGCAGGAAGTGCTAAATTTCCCCATAAAACTTCTGATGCATCTGGTGCTGAAGTTACCTTATATGTGCCTGCTTGGAAGTCCCAGACTGTTTGAGATGCAGCTGTTTTTGAAAAAGGTGTTTTGAAAAAGACAAAAGCTGAAGGTAATATTGTGTGACCTGCATGCTGCTCTTCTCTTAGAAGTACTTGACATTCCTGGATAAAAATAGAATGCAAAGCGTTAATGAACAATAATATTTGCAAGAGATATTTGCTAATGAATTCGTCCCATGTCAAAACTATATTCAATTTTTCTGTGCATGCTTAAAAAGATTATTCGTGGCTTAGCTTACTCAGGTTTATTATACCCCATCTTAGAATGGATTTTTTTACACAATTTCTTCATTGTTTACCTCAATACTCTACCCCTAATATTACCTGAAATTAACTCAAATACAAAACTTGAAATTAATTCAAATCATTCAGTAAATAAATATACATAGCTGACATAAATTATTGGCAACAGATAAATTTTAGCCATTTTGTATCATGTACACATAAACGAATCTTTTTAATGCTTGCTTGCATATTTACAATTTATTGTTTCTTTGATTCGAATTGCCTTAAACTGTGCGATATTTCTGAAATTTTCTACTTAAAATAAATTACAACTTACTCCCAATTCTCTTTCAATTTCGGCTGCTTTACTATCGTTCATTGATATCAAATGGGAAGTACTTCCAACACCACCACCTGAATTAGAATCTGATGCCTGAAAATATAGGACCCTTTAATTATACTAAGAAAAACAGTGTTTCCAAGATTCAAGAAAAATTATTTTTTTAAATTAGTAAATTCATCAATTGTGCTATTTTTGAACTAGAAACTACAGCTAGTGGGAGCGTGATGCAGCATTCCTGCCTCTAGCTTGGATGACCAGGGTTCGAATCCGAGCCACGTCTCCCAAACTTCACTCAGCTTTCCATCTTTCTGAGGTCGGTAAAATGTCAAACAATCTAAATAATAAGTCAAATTAGCGGGAGTTACCAATAAGATTTGGTTGGTTACCTTGATGCTTTCAAGTTTCCTCACAAGTTTGTCATGTTTGTTGATAAGTGATTGCCACACTGTTAGATCCTTAACAATGTGTGTACTAAAAACCTAAAATATAACAATGAAGCATTTGTTAACATTTGATATAACAAATCAAGCACAAATAAACCGAGCATAAATACAAATTCAACCTGTAAACTGCCACATATCAGTTTGTGTATATATTTAAAATTCAACACATACAATTCAAAACTAAAAAATGTATAATACAAACTAAAGTAATACAATTTTAGAAAAAAATTAAATCCAAGATTAATAAAAAAGGAAATACAATTGCACAAAGAATTTATTAAAGGACATGACTCGAAAATGTTTACTTTCTCATTTGAAAGGCCTCTGATCAAACATGCAAAATGTTCCCCCCGTTTTTCAATATCTCGTTTAGTTCCCGAGATATTATGCTTTGGAGTTGAGTTCGAATTTTGTGACACATGAAACTAAAGAATTTGCAAATTTGTGATGTAAAGTGTTTGTGTTGTGAAAGTAACAAAACATAAAATCAATGATTACTTGAAAAGTTACTAAAGCAAAGTTGTTGAAACATGGTAAAGCCATAGTACAACAATTGAGCTGTGAACAAACTTTTGACAATTCTTGTTCGTTCTCAAGACTATATATTTGTTTTCACCTATATATTCACTGAAAGTTCATTTGCATTAAGCAATCTCTTTACATTATATACTCTTCAATCCCAGTTGATTTTGTTTTCACTACATTTGCATCATGTGAATAATATCTTGGAAAATGTTCAATTGTTTAAACACACATTTTTTGTTTTTATGCTTTTGGGAAACCAAAAAAACAATTGAAATTCAAAAGGAATGAAAGTGAAAAATTGATAGTGAAAGTGACATCAAATCGTAAATGCCAAAATGATGTCTGCAAAACTATTTTTTTTGTGTTCTTCACCATATTCCTTTTCTTTATGTTTTGCAAATTTCAACCACACAACTATCAACCCTAAAATATTTACAGCTGCACAATTTTGAGAAAGGAAAAGCACCTCCCCTGTGCAGTAACATGCAAAGATTCCAATCTGAGAGTCGGCTGTATAAATCTGCTATACCTGATCTGGAAAAAGATTTTTGACATAGTCCATAAAAATCCTTTCATCTTGGTTCTAGAATGAAAATAAAAATATAATTCAAGTTCACAAAATGCAGATGTAAAAAGCATTTTAAAATATTCAAAAAAGTTAAAAAAATTTACATCAAATAGATTTTGATATTTTTTTTCATTCTGTTTGATTACTTAGTTTAAATGAATACAAGCAAAAAGTTAAATTATATGACAAAACAAACCTCTTTTGGAATGTCTTGCACAAGCAATGTATATTCTTTTCCAAGTTTTTTCGTCATGTATGTCTGCCTGTACAACACAAAGATCTGCCATTCTTCATTAATCATGTACAGGAGGGTGAGAGAATAAATCCAAACTGCAATAACATGTGCCCATAGCTTAGGTGAACTCCGTTTCACGTTTGACATTGATATCATATCAAGTCCTTCCAAGACATTATTTCCTCCATGAACATTTAATGGAACCAAAATAAAGATCCCATATGGGAAAGTAAATATAGCCGCTTTCAGCAACAGCCTAAGAAATCTCAAATACACCAATGCATCAAGACCAAGATGATTAAAAATATCATCGTCGCTTATCATGAAAGCTGGTGAAACCCAAGCAAAAAGTGAGCTTGGCAATTTTCCATGAGGGAACAGTTTATCTGGCATTAAAATGAGTTTTGGTGCATAAACTCTTTTTAGTTTTGTTCGAAGCCATGAAAATAACAGCACTGTGATGACAAACAAAGCAAGGCAAATTATTATCACCACAATGAATGTTTCTGTTGGATTGTTCACATTTTTATCATAAACTGGATTTGTATCATTATTATAACTTTTCAGTAATCTAGGAGGCATTTTTGGATTGAAGGAAGTGTTTCCACGAGACATAGCAGGCAGACTTTCAGGTATGTTTGTTATATTTTGTTTGTTTATCTTAACTTGTCTTTTGTTATATTTTGCCTGCTTATCTTTTGACTCACTTGAGATCAAGTGAGACTTGACTCACTTCACGTCACAAAATACAAGCACTTATTTCTTTTCAACTGATAAAAAGACCTTTCTTTGCTTCCTAGCTATAACTAAACTAACAAGTTATTGTCTTGAGAGACTTTCAACTGACATCAGCATCACACAACGCACAAAAAGCCCTTTTAAATGCGTGTTTATGTAAATATTCCTGAACCTGAGTCTTTGTTGTATATTATATACTCTATTGGTTTTTCTACATTTTCTTCTTTCGCTTTTCTGCTTTTCCTTTCTTTCTTGTTTCTTTGGATGTTGTTCATCAAGTCAAGGATGTTCATGCTTGATTAGAAGAATAAGCAAGCCTTGGAAAACGCCCCACCCAATTCCTGCCCAGCCTTAACCTCGCATTAAGAACGAGTCGAATAAAATGCATTAGATCACAGGGAAACCAGAAGTGTTATTGTAAAAATGGAAAATGGAGGAAGATGAGAAATGAAAAGAAGCACAATGATGATAATAATGAGGGAGGGGTAATAAAAAATAAAATAAAAACGAAATTTAGGAAAAGTGCAAGAATTAGATTGCATAACAGTTCTGGTTTCCCTGTGATTATATTAGAATGAAACGAATGAATGTTTCCCACGTGATGTTTCTCCTGTCCAGTAGTTCATCACACATTGTCTGCCTTAAAAATTGCTTCGATTCTTTCTTGTCTTGAAATTAACAGCAAAAATAAAGTTCAAAATTAAAATTATCTACAAAAAAGACCACAAGAAAAATGTGCATAAAGACAGTTCGCGCCAAATTTCATTCTCCGCAGCCATGGCCGTTCGAACTGACGAGTGCAGTTTAATTGCTATGGCAACGGTAAACGTCATCATCGGTTCAGCAACGAAGAGATTTCCCGGACATTTAACAACCTAATGCTCCTACCCAGGAAAAAATCAGGAGAATTTAAAAAGTTGGCAACAAATGCAACAGAAAACATCTTACAATAAGTTTGGTAAGTTTTGAAAAGTTTTGGAAGCTCATATTAATCTGAACTACGAGAAGGTTATTAATATGTAAACATCTTGCAATAACTAATTCCGGATTATTTGTAACCGCTTTATTTATTGTAGACTATTATTATATTAGGGTTTTTAGACTAGCTAAAGACCATCTAGTAGTATCTTATTTAGTATCTCATATCTGCTTTTATCCAACTAAATAAGACGAAAGGTAGATGACTGAATCCTATTGCTAAATCCTATCTTTTCAGGTTCTTTGCAAGATTTGAAAAGAACATGTTTGGAAGAGTTCTGGGTAGGGGAAGGGGCAAGAGTCTACGCAAAGTTAAACCTGATAAGAAAGAACAACCAGAAACAACAGTGATTGAAAAAACTAATACAATTTTTGATGAGCAGAAGATAAATTCACTGAAAAGAAAGCCTTTGTCATATTCCTCCACGAGAAAGTCCAATAAAAATTTAAATACTGCAGAAGAAACAACAAGAAACGTAAATAACGACACAAAAATTGAAAGTCATATTAAATCCAACCAAAACGAAGAAGAAGGCAAACAAAATGTTAAATTCAAGAATATTCAATCTAAAGATGATGATGTTGAGCAAACGCAATCTTTGAAGAAGGAAAAAAACGTGACCAAAAATGAACTTGACCAAAAAGGAGTAGACAATGTAAAAGATACCAACGAATGCAGAATTTCTGCAACTGAAGCAATTTCAGTTGCAGAGAGCTTTATGACTCATATAAAAGAAGAGCAATGTTCAAATTTTACAACAGAAGAAAGTCCTTCAAAGAATTTCTCGTTCCCTACTAAATTTGACGACACAAACCAAACAGAAAATTCTAGTGAGGCTTTAGATGGCAATGTAATTTGTGACACGAGCATTAAAGCATGCATTTTGGAGGGTGGTCAAGACCAAGACTCAAACACAAATAAAAGCTTGCAAAAAGGTAAGGGGTGAGACAAAGTTCAAAACTTCTGCCGGTTAGTGTCCAATGGTGGACGTTAATTTTAAAACAGAAAGATTCGAAAAGAAATCTCTTGCAGTCTTTCCATTTTACCTTTTCTTCATTTTATATCATTTTTTAGATCTTTGGTTGGATGCTAACATGGGGGAGGGGTCAAAAAGTGAGCGTCCTGGACGCTAAGCGTCGGAAGTTTCGAGCTTTGACTCACATTTAAGTCGATTCAAATTTGTATCTTGCTAAGACATCTGCGTCGTTACACGCAAACTGCAATATTGAGAACAAAAATTAATTTTCCTCTGAATTGCAAAAAGCCTTCTCCACTTTAAAAAGTGTAAGATAAACGTAACGATTAGGTGTAAGCCAAAACGCTGAATAACGTTTATGAGGAAAAGTATATGAACTACCGGGTGACTCAAAAAAAACTACCCCCGTTTGCAGGGCTGTGGCTTGATATCCGTGAGACTACAAATCTTAAATCGTATGCAAATGATGTCCGAAGGGCAAACTTAAATATCACCGAGTTTGGGATGTCATTTAGTCGTCTGCAATTACGTGTACATGGCCAAATCCTAATTCGTTTCCAGCACATTGTGATATTAAAACAGCCTGCTTGCTTCTATATCGACTTGGGGAGTTTGATCAGTGATTTCTTTCAAATTTTAAACTTCAAAAACGCCATTAAAGAAAGCAGGTTGTTCTAATCCAAAATATGGCCTGAAATAAATGCATTTTTTTTTAATTAACTTGAAAGCTCGCGAATTAATTAAGGCAATTTCAATTTCAAATTTTGGACAGGTAAATGTGGCCGCAGATAGCTATGATATCTTAAACTCTAAGTTTGCTCTTCGGATGTCGTTTTATTTACAATTTTAGATTTGTAGTCTCGCGGACCTCAAGCTACAGCCTTGGAAACGGGGATGGTTTTTGTTTGGGTCAATTGGTAGATGTCAGCAACTGCATGGAAGTGTTTAAAATAAGCACCAAAGCGCTCAGTCGGATATTTACGCCCTGTCAGCAAAGGTAAGTAATCGAAACGAAGTTTGAATCTTCTACAAACAAAATAAACCCAGTTTAAATATCTTGTGCTTAAATGAATAAATACAGGAAACATATTGCTTATAAATGAAAATGAAAAAATAATTTAAGTAAATTGTAAATGAATAATGTGCCATTTTCTTTCAAAGATATTGACACCAGCGTATCAGCAACAGTAATCGAAACAAAATTTGAATCTGCCACAAACAAAACAACACAAGATGGAGCAACACCACAAATGTCCAGTCACGAATTGAACAGTAATACATCATCATTAACAAAGGAAGTCGTTGAAGCTAAAAAGAATCAAAAAGACGGTTCTGTTGAAACAAATCAAAAGAAAGATGGAACAGAATGTCATTCCTCTAAAAATAAACCAACTTCAAACACAGATGCTTTGCTCTCGAACGGAAAGCCAATTCACACATCATTGGATCATGCAATCAGATGTGTCGCCAAAAATTGCACGGACAGGAATTGTTATGCATTAAAGCAGTTCTTTGCGCACCTTGCATCATGTGAAAAAGGAACTGACGGAGGCTGCATCATTTGTTTTGCATTCGATGCATTGATTTGTCAGGTAAGAAATTCAGCAAGAAAAGATTATCTTTTGGATGCGTATTGTTCAGTCGTCTATTGCAAATGAACCTTTTTAATAACTTTTTCATGACGATGAAATCGAGTAGAGCTTCACCTCCTTGACAAATGTTTTTGTTAAAAGTCGAGATTTTTAAGAATGAAATGGCCCTCGTGTGAAATGGATTTTTATTTGAAAACTTTCTAACACTCATATTTAGTGATTTTGAGGCACGCTCTCTTTGGCATATGTATGAAAGTTTTATTATTTAATTTAGTAATCTAAGATTTTAAAATATTTCGAAATACACCTTTTCTGATTTCGAAAAACGTCGATTTCCGGTGTTAAAGACATTTTAAAGAGATAAAAGTGGCTAGCAGCCACCTGCCAATCAATAATAATCCAATCATCTTTGCTTGTTTCAATGAATTGATTATCCAATCAGTCTCCTTATCACGCACAAACCAATAGTCTATATGGAACTACTACTATTCATGGAAGGTCAAATTTCTTTAATATTTAAAACAAGTTGCGTTCTCATTCGATTTAGCACGCAAAAGTATGCAAAGTGAGCCTTGATGAAGAATGTCCGATTCCAGAATGCGACAAAGTAAAAGCAAAAGTGGTGCAAGAATGGATTAAGCTGAAAACAAGGCACAGTGATCTGATGAAAATAGCATTCGTGGTATTATCGCATGCAAGGCTGTGCGACGATGCACAATGTCAATTTGGGAAAAATTGCAAAAACATGAAATTAACACTAGACCATGCCAGTGTATGCAGAAAGAAAGGAGACTGTCCCTCAAAGAGGTTTCTCAATTGCCTGTGCCAGAATCACAGCGAAATTTGTGCTGATCCAAACTGCCGTGTTGACTTCTGTAGAAACAAGTGGGGCTCAAAAAAATCTTCTGTTGAGGAACACGCATCAATGGGAACTGTTTTGTCAAGTCAACAAATCCAAAGGAACGCACAATTAACAACGCATGATGTGGCAATTGTGCAATCACTGGCTGGTGCCACGGATAGTATGGGAATAAATGTACAATGGGTTAGTTGAAATGCATCTATACAGTAGACATCCGCATGAAATAACCAACAAATTTAAGAATAGAATTTGATGGAATACTTTGTAAATGCTACGAGTGTCCAATTTTTGTAGTTATTGAAGCCAACTCACCCTTCCTTTATGCTCAAGCTATGTTTCCTGAAGTGCCAAATAACAACTTTTGCCAGACTGGTCTCCAAAAATATAGGTTCTTTAATGCGGGTTTCTACAGTATCAGACAAATGGCTTAATTTTATCGCGACAATGTGCCAGTAATATTTTAAGAAATGAAGTATTTCGCTTGTTACTAAACAAAATATTTTCTCAGTCACAAAGAAAATGAGTGAAGTGTAAATTTTGATTGAAGTGTAAAAACAATAAAAATGCACAATTTTATTTCAGGATGACTTCGAAGAAAATGCATGCCACAAAGAAGATATAAATAATTTAGGCAAAGCAGCAAAAACATTGCCAAAGAGAAATGAATCAAATAAACAGCGAGGTGATCGAGTTCAAATGATGCTAATGCCAGACATCAGAGCACAGGCGATAACAGAGGATTGTGCAAAAAGGCCATACTCATTTGGAGACCCACGACAGTTGCCAATAGCGTATGTTCCACAATATTTCGCGAATGTCCCAAATGATATTGTCCCAAATGAAAATCATTCTCTTTTTTATCACAATGGGAATGGCAAAATTTGTCAATCCGACCAAAGTTATGAAGCCATTCCTACAGTGTATCAGAACGCAAGACAGGCGTCAAATGTGGTCCCCAATGCGTATGTCTACAAGAATGTATATTTTGATCAGTATGTACGAAATCCGTATACCAAAAATATGCAATGGCCGGTGGAACAAATCCCCCCTCCAATAGATTATGCATCTGGTTCTGCTACAGACTACCACCAAATCATGTACGAAAACATGGCAAATAATTATGCTTACACAATGGATTACACTCTGTGGCCTTCCAACAACAACAACGATCAGCCGAAAAGATTTTCTCCAACGCAGCTACAGGATATCTTGATGGGAAAAGATGTTACGGATACGTATAGAGCCACTGGTAGATCGAACGCAGGAAAGAAGAAAAGTAGCGACAAAAAAGAAAGAAAAATAGAACATTACGACAACGATATTCCTGCAAAGAAACAGTTGTTAGATAACGGGAATGAACGCATACACACACCGAAATATAGTGAAGAAGAAACTGAAAAATCCATGCATTGTGTACGGCGACTTTTCCCATTGTCAAGCGATAAGAGAAGCCCAACCAGAGACTCCGAAAGTGACTCTGAGTTTTGCCGTAACTTGTCTCAAGATAGCAGCAGCCAATCGGAAAGTCATGATTGGGTTGACAAAGCATTCATTCTTTGAAAGCAAATATTGCACTGTTTCGTTCACTTGCGTTATAGCAATAAAAAAAATTTAATGCGTTGTAATTATTAATATTTTGCGTTTATTAATGTAATAGACCTTTTCGGAAATAGAGCCTGATGGTCTCGAGACTACTCCCGTATTTCCACTGGGAATGGTTATTCTTAACTTTTCCCAAACAACCCGAAAGAAATCGAAGCGAAGTTAAAACGTCTTTCTACTTGTGAGAATTTTATCGATGCTGAAAACGAGGCTAGTCCTGTAACACAACAGAACGATTTTTATTTCCGAGAAGGTCTATTGTTAATGCATACGTTCATATGAAAATTATTTATCCCAAGTTACAGAAACCAGCATGAAGAAAACTCATAAAGACTTTCCACAACATTTACAATGTCTATATATTTCTACAGACAGGTTTTGTTAAGTATTACAGCTTCATTAAAACAACCAAAACAATGTTTTACGAAAAAAGTTAAAAGAAATGACAATTGTTTTTAAATGCTATTTTCATATCACTCAATGGCTCACAAGCTAGAAGTAACACAAATACAAATTAGCATTTTATGATAAAAATAGTTTGCTGTGACTAAAATCAGATGTACAGTGAGTGTGTGGTGATTCAAAAAGAGAAACTAATCCATGGGAATTTAGACGCCAAAATAGAGGCTGCAGATAATTTCCTACCATATTAATTGAATCATTCTGTCGTCTTATCTCTGTAATTTTCTTTCTGTTATACGGGCGCCTGAGCAACGTCGCAGTATAAAAAGATAGCAACAAAACAACAGAAAAAAAATTACAAGGAGAAGGCAACGAAAGGATTCAATTAATATAGTAGGAAATTCCCATGACTAAGCTATATAAAAATATATTTATCACCAGATAAATGAAACGTTAAAACGTTTTGGGCATTGCCCCTCATCAGTAATATATGATTAATGGAAGAAGTGAAGCATGACGGAAAAGATAGATCAATAAAATGAAATCAAATTGAGAATTTACTGCACTAGAATACGCAAAATAACGGTACAGTAAAGAAGCCTTGCTCACAAAGAAACCTTGCATTTTGAGCTTCGTTCCACCGTTATCCATCGTCTGAACGCAGGCTATATTCCCAGGGATATTTTCTAGAGAAGATATACCCCTTGCATTTACTTCCAAATTTTTGGTGGAATTATTCTACCTTATTCCACAACTTTCAAACGGGAGTTTAATCATTGAATCACGTTATTTAAAAAGTGTTACGTTACCTAATCAAATATCGAAAGATTCAATCAAATTTGTTGACACGAAATTCTATTCTTTTCAGGGGTAAATATATGTGATTAGGGAGGTTTAGATCCAGAACGAGTTGAAGTACCAATACGACAAAGAAAAACAATTAAATTTAAAATTTAAAGAATAAACTTGCAAAAAATGTTATACCACTATATTTTGTTATTATATTATATCAAAAATATTATATGACATCAGAACGTTGTGATTTTCAAACCTGCAACAAGAAACTGACTATTTTTCATCGTCTTTTGGAAAAGAAACAAACTGAAGATTCAGAGAAGAAGTGGAAATTGACTTTTTAATATAGCGATGGTGAGAAGACCTAATCTACGAAAAACTTTTGACACTGCGAACATAGAAATAATGCAAAGCTTACAATTAAAGCAATTTATTTTGCTAAATCTCCTTTGGAAGTGTATTTGCCAACCTTGTAATCGCACTTAAACTCGTTCTGAATCTAAATATCTAAACCAAAAGGAGCGCAGAGTCATACGATAATATTGACGACATTAAATGCTCTTTATCAAAACATTTCAAACAATGACAAAGCAAACCAAAAGTCAGCAAAGAAAATGTCTTACCAGTTAAATAACATCAAATTCAAAATTTCAGAGGAATGTTAGGCCAGTAGATTGGTTTATTTTCATCACAAAATTTGTCAAAACGTAGTTGCATGTCTGCCTGAAGTTCCAATATTTTGTATGAATGTTCTCCGTACAATGTTTTGCATTTTGTAACTTTGTCAACAAACACTGGTGCATTGGTAGTTGGATGTAAACTTCTCTCTGAAACTAAAAATGAAAAAATTGAAAATAACGTTGTTGTGATACTTGCTCATTTCATATTGTGTATTACAAAATTTATCATGTTTTCTGAAAGAATTAGTTGTCATGTTGGAAAATGTAAAAAATTGCGATAAAGAATTTCATCAGGTATTTGACACAGTATCAAAGTTTTAAAGTAATGCAGCGAAGCGAAGGGTTTATCAAAAGAAAGATTTTCCTTCTAAGATTTAAAATTTGAATTTTAGCCTTTCAAACTTTACTTGCAAACATAATTTACAGATTGCTGGAATACTTCAAATTTTCCGAAGGTTTCTGAAAACAATAATGAAAGAAAGACAAGATACGTTCCTCCAATCTCGGCTTCTGCCTACTTTTGAGGAAGGATTTTTTCGAAAAGTGGATATATTGTGGGAATTTTTTCTGGCATCATTGCTTCTTATGAGGTTTAAACTGACCTGCTAAAGGCATATGATGTAGAAGATCAATGCATGGGATCGTACTGAGTCTTCAAAGGTATCTTTGTACGATACAATCCAGAAAAATAATGAGAAAACCTTTTCTTCTAAGATAAGGGAAAAAATGCAAACTAGATCATCAAAAAGTAGTTGTGAAATTGCTCCTTATCCAATAGCGAACAAGTATCAGCCTGAAGGACGTCAGAGCTTGACCTGGTACATTTATCGATTGCTACACCAGATGGCCAGCCCGGTAAAACTGTAAAGTCAAAACTGTTGTAGGAATTGGAAGAAGCAATTATGGAGGCCTATGCCATAACTGAAGGGGCTGCAGTTATATATGAAGGCCAAGCAATGCTTCAAAAGCTTTCTCAAGCAATAGACAGCTTTGGAAAAAATTCTGCCTCTCTTTTTAACAAAGTCATAAAGAGTTTACCATTTGAATGATTGGGCCTAAAATGGAGCTATAGTGTAACAAAGTATACGAGCTGAGAAGCCCACAAGAAGAGGTTGACACAAAAATGTTACTTTATGCTCAGAGTCCAAATCTGATTGGGGTCCCTTTAACTGATCCACGTGAAGAAAAGTTTGATCTGAAACATCCTCTTCAGTATTTGTATGCATTCATCTCTATCGCAAGATTTATGGGGTCGTCTCAAGCAACAGCCTATTAAACAGTTTAAAAACCTCTAGAGACGCGATAAATTTACAAATCAAGATGGATTCGTAAATTTGGAGATTCTTGACGTTTCAAGCAGTAACATTAACCATAATCTAAAGAAATCTCTTCCTGGTTTACATTCCCGGATAGTATGTGACTCCACTAGCAGCTTCTGTAGAAAAGGAAAATTAAAATTCCTTAGAACAATGAAAACTAAACCAAAATATTTCGATGCAGTAACAATCGCGTAAGACTTGACCATTACTCTCAGAAAGTCTTAAACGTTTCTTGGAAGAGTTTACTTGCCATGTTTATGAAAGGGAAAACGAGCTAGATATCAATATCTCCGCTTAAAATTTGAGTTTACTTCTTGCAACCGCAAAAGGAGTAAGGACATTACTGCCACTTGTCCTTGTCAAGCTATTGTCATAACCTGCGCCTCAAGATTAATATACGGAAAGAAACTACCACGTTTTCCAACATAACAGAACCAGCATAGAATGATACAACGAATGAATAATTCTCTACAAACAATACGCTTTATAATTATAGTCTTCGCTCCATAGGGAGTCCATATTTACACGGATCTGACAGCTATCAACCTGCCCAAAAAGATGCTTGCAGCTGCTCGATGTGTGGAAAACTTTACCTAACGAAAGTTAAAATGAACAAGACACCTTAGATGAAGGCGATGCTGGCAGAAGCAGTGATGAAGGCAATGCATAACCATAACCATTCTTTTCCATTTTTGAAAGCAGTTATTTTTATCAAATGAACATACACAGGATTATGTATGATAAATTCTGGAATATTCTTGCCGGAAAATTTCGTTGTTTGAATTTGTCCTCTCGCGCATCTTTTGTTTCCGGCTTTTCTGTTACTAGGCCTTATCGTTTTTAAATTGAAAAATAGAAAGCATTAGATTCAATACGAGTTCAAGTGCGAGATTTCATTTCAAAAAGCGGTTTTGCAGCAAAATAATTTTTTTTTTAATTTTCACAACATTAAAGGTTATTTCACGGATCACACGTTTTTGCTGTTACTATATCAAACTAATCTCTCTGCAACTCGGAGGTAATTTGTTCACCTGTCTAGCTCCTAAACTTAATTGTTCTTATGTTGTTTCCTGAACGTTTTTAGCATATTTCTCAAAAACAAAGTGCAAACTTTCTAATCTAGGCAGTATAACCCACCAAAAACATGGACCTCTTCTGAGTATATGCCCCCATACATTGTTTCGGTAGCAAAAAATTACGATTTTTAATGATTGGTGACCATAATTTGGAATTTTAGACAACCATGTTTACACAATGCCTGCATGTTGATAATTATTGAAAATTATCAAAACAAATTTACACAATAAATGCATATACGATTTTATGATGGCAAGAATTTCAGTTCATTTATCAAAATTTTTAGCATGTGGATCAAGATTTTTAAAATTCAAGTGCAAAATCATCAAATTTCATTCTTTATGCATTTCATTCTTATGAATTTTAACAAAATCATGCCAGAATATTTACATTACACAATGTTGTTTGAAAGTCGAGCCAGGTAGCATTTTGTTTTCATTAACAACTACTGTAGCTAGCCAAACCAACATAATTTCATGCTGGCATTGTGTAGACAGGGGGAGCCAATCTGCAATGATTTCAGGCCACTTTCATGTTATGCCAATGATCACATAAACAATAGAGTCTAACTTTACACCTCTGAATTCTTTAACTTTAAATAATTTCTTCCTAGAAATATCTCTATAAGACTAAAACAATATGTAGCATTTTTACTTAGAAGGGGTATATTGTTTGAGAAAATGAAATGGTCCTGAGTGTGTAATTTTACGAAAACTTATTCAACTCACCATCAACGAATTCCGAATCAGATTCTATAGTGTCAAAATGGTCATATTTCTTGTCATGTTTTCTTTTCCTGTTATTGGGTTTCTTTCGAGACATCTCTGAAACAAGAACAAAATATTAAAATACCCACTTTGTTATGTACATCACACAAATGAAAATATCAACAAAACATCAAATTTTGTGAAAATGACTAAGCAAAATTCAGCTTTTGAACAAATGTAAGTAAACATTTAAGTAACTTTACATTTCAGAGAATTTCTATATCCAAAATTAGAGCAAATCAGAAATGTTTAAAAAACCAAAAAATTTCACAATATACTTTTTTCAAGTTATTTGTAAACAACATAAACTTGCTTTTTCTTCGGTGAGGTGGTGCAACAAAGAATTCAAATTTTTGAATAGTTTAATATGATTGATTGGCATTGTTTTCTTTTAACCTAGATTTGAATACACTAACACTAAGAAGCAGTATTCAAGCATGGCCTTAGAACAGACTCTTTTAGGTTGATGAATTGCGGACTCTGTTTTTGAAGTTTTCAAAAAGGTTATTTTTGAAGATAAGTCTAAATGTGTGTCTTGGTAAATCAAAATCATATTGCAAAAAACTAATGAGTCAAGACATAACCGACAAAAATAATTTTTCAACTTTGAAAACAAAGCTTCCAATTCATTTTATTAAAACAGTCTAGCCAGGGCAGATTTTGTAACAATAGTGAAATCAATTTCATATGTATGCCAATTTCAAAGTGATTAGCCATTGAAGACAAAGCAAATTCTCTCAAGTGGAAAATCAAAACAAGCAACAGCCATGTTTTAATTTTCTGCTTTAGAGAATTTTCTTCATCTTGAATGGCTAATCGCTTTGAAATTGGTGTGTCAATTTCACTATTGTTACAAAATCTGCCCTTGTTGGTCCTTCTTGAACAATGCCACAAGAACTGTCAATGTTCAATCATGGCTAAGAGAAAACAATGAGATCAAATCAACCATTCAAAAATTTGGATGCTATGCAGGGTGGTACTCTCTCTGACCCAGAGCAAGAAAAAACCAGTGTGACATGTTCATCATCATATGATAGCTAGATAGATTTTTCATCACCTCTTTCTTGTCTATGCTTCTGTGATATTTCCAAAAACTTTTTAAACTCTTCATTGAGTTCCATTTCAAGATCTTCATTATACTCATTAGCAGCATCATCATTATTTGAATTTTCTGTTGAATCATAATTGAATTGTGCAGTAGCAGACCCGTCCCTTTCATCAATTCTTCTTAACTTTGTGTTTCTCCTCCCATGCTTCTTGTGATCTTTTCTGGTTTTTACCCCATCTTCACTCTCTTTCCTGTTTCTTTCCAAGTTATCTTGTTCACGTTGTCTGGTGCTGCTCCAGGAAACTTTGTCACCACCACAATAAAGTTCTTCATCATCAGTTGCAATATCACTATCAGATATACAACAACCCCCCTGACAACAATTACAGTTGCTGTCTTCTCCTTCCAACAAAGGGTCACTCCAAATTCTTTGTTGATAGCCATGCATGTGCAATTTGGAAACGAATTCCCTGAACTTCCACCAATGCCACATGGCTTGAGAGTAGTTTTTATAATAATCATGCTGTGATGAGCATTCATTTTCACAGCAACAACTTTCATTACTTTTGATTTTACTGCAACAATAGCAACCATCAAGTTCATCATATAAATCAACATTTATTCCCATTTTGCTGTCACTATCAGCATCACCAGAAGGGCTTTCCATTTTGTTTGCTGCGAAAATCTGTGCATAACGGTGTATCAAGAATGAAATTATGCAGGTCCAAATCTCACCAAGGACTAACTACCACATAAACTGGTACGTATGTGCCATTTTTTGGGGTTGGACAGAAAATTTATTTTAGAGTATCACTTTTGTGAAAATCATAAATTTTGGCGTATCGTCGTTCAAAATACCTCAGTATACCACCAGAATTTGACTGAAACAAACTATGGCGTCATGTCAGGTTCTATCAGTAAAAAGAAAGACTGCAGTACGGTCAAAAATAAGAAACTTTTAGTGCGAAGACTCAGATTTAAACAAACGTCGTAGTTAAGTAGTTACTTCATGAAATTTTATGAAATTATTAGCGTCAGTTCACTTTTGAAAGAAACAGGTTGCACCCGCACAAACATAAATTTATTTATTGAGATACTTTTATAACAAGCTTTAAGTTCCAAAATTTTGGAAAAACTTTCAAGAAGAGGGTACCGTAAATCCTCAAATTAGCTCTCTGATTTTAAGCCTTTTTGGGTGGGGTCTAATTTGAAGTCGGACTCTTTCCTACAGGATAACTACACAAATATGTATACTGAAAATTATCTTGTTTCTCTTGCATTGTGACTGCATTTTGCACTCTCATACTCCTAGCAACAAAACATGAGAACGACCACCACTATAACCATAACAAGATAATTTTCAGCAAAACATGAAGGTCAAGTTTTATTTCATGCAAATAAAAACCGACTCAGCATATATTTATACGTTGGTTGAATTTGTGGCTGGCATAAATAAGTACCATGCTTCCGAACACCCATGGTTGTACATTTCGTTCCTAAAAGGGATTTTGAAAGGTGTATTTTGAAAACAAGCATTAATCGTCATATATCTTGTGGTGACAACAATTTTTCAAAATTCCAATAGCTGTTAGTCAGACAATCTCTCCCTCAAATAAAGAAATCAGATCAACTACGATAACAAATCAAAGAAATGAGAAAGATTGTTGAAATCTAGAGAATTATTTTATCAGTTAAAATTATATAATGAGCTCGAATATATTCATTACCAAGTCAGAAACGATAACAAAATTTATGGAATTTTCATATAACACCTTGTCATAAGTAAGGCATATTCACAAAAACACGTAGCTCCATTAGAGTTGTTCTCAACATATCGATGTAATCTCGAAAATGCTATCAATTGAGCAAAAGCCTTTTCACCTCCTAGAGGGGCTTTATAGCTCATTGCTAAACAACCAACTGAAAACATTACAGAAGGTAACTGCAGAAATGAGTTTATGTTCACACCAGCGATTCTTCTTGAATTCAGTTTATTCTTGAATTAAGTTGATTTGCTTGTGCTAAACTTACATTAAATTAACCTGCCAGTTAGAAATAAATCTAAGCATAAAAAGTTACAATGTTAAGGTTTTCAAAAATTACAACAGCATGCACATATTTTTATTTGAATTTGTGTGTGTTTGTGTACACGTTGCAAGATTAAATTTGAAAACTTGCAACATCATCTCAAAATAAATATTTCGTTATTTAACCACAGATATTCTCGTCCACGGTTAGAAAAATGCTTAGACCCTCGAATCAAATCAAAACATAATATGAGCAGCTTTTTAAATCGGAGTTAAAAGGTGCAGCGGAATACTTATCCTCGTCGGGTAAAAGATAACATGCAATTTGATATATTAAATTTAAAAACAGTGGGGTGGTAGCAAAGTTTCGGCTCTTGACAGCTCGAATTTAGCTACGCCGAAAATCGTTGATTTAGCAAAAATGTTCATTGCAGGGCATTTTTCAAGGCCTTCTTTCATAAAAATTTGTAATTCCATCAGTACAGAAAATGCACTAAACCAACCAGGAATTGCATCCGTTGCTGCACTGATACACAGAAAATATTTGAGTTACGAAAATACTGCAGTACTGGGTGACTCAAAAATATTCAAACACATTTCGTGAAACAATAATAACGAAAATACAGCTTGAAAAACCCACTTTGAGCTATAATTTTCAATTACTTTGTAAGTCAGACCAAAAAACATGTTTGTTGCGATTTACATAGAGAATTCTATTATTTTGCATAATAATTCCGAAATTTCAACATTGTAACAAATAATTTGACCCTCTCTATCTTTACATAACTGCGTTAACATAAGCTACATTGGTAGGAAATCAAATTTTGTAATTTTTAAATGTGTGAACGTTTTTTTCGAGTTACCGAGTATCGAGTTACCTGTTCTTGATTTCAAATGCTTTTGGGGAAATTGAAGTCTGAGTGACACGTCGAAAATTTGAATTTACCAGATTGACCATCCCTACTAAATGCTAAAACAGTACTGGTCAAGGCATACTAAACATTGACGAAAAACGTCGCAAAAATATTTCCTACTTAATTCATCAATACAAAGTATAGACCTTTGTGCCTCCTTATCGAAAAGGACAATTCAACATGAAGTTCATATCCTTTTTATGACTGTACGCATGCAATGCAATGAACTAACGGCAAGCAGCTATGTATATCCTCTTCGTAAATGTAAACCTTTCTTCCTCAGTCGATTTTGACAGTTGAATAAATCTTCCTAACAAACACGCTCGTCCCTAAGTATCCAAATGTACCTGGAAAAGATACAGCTGTTGTGAGAATGTAAACTTATTAATACACGATACAGTAATGAGTTTTTGAGAAAAGGCTTAAATTGAAGGCTGCTCGTGGAATCTACAGATGCTTAGGAAGAAGTTGAAAACATAACAAAATAGCAAACACGACCAAAAACGCCCAAGATTAATAATTGTGTATTTGCTACAATTATACCCTAGCTCAGAACGCTTTTAAAGAAACCCAAAAGAAATTAAAATTCTGCGCGTCGAGGCCCTGTTTCATTCATTTGGGTTTCTTTTTCTTTTTTTCACTTTAAAAAAGCGAAGACTTGTAACAAGTCCATCGTTTTATCAATTTTAACTCCAGATTTTAGCAGTTCTAGAACATTCACTAGGACCATGGCATAACATCTTGGATATTCTTTCAAAGCGGTCTTATGAACGATATTACAAATAATTTGTTAAATCTACAATCTCATACGTGCTTACGTGCCATTGGTCGGTACGTGCCAACGAACTAATCTTTCTTACATGCTTACACTACGTGCCAATTTTTCTAACGTGTTTACTTGCCCTTGCTTGTTTCATGATTTCGTGACATTTCTACTCCGAAATTATTAGGATAAACAGCCATAATCACTGATGATTCTTTTATGAAACGCAGAGAATTCCGAGTTAAACGTTCTCATAGTTGTGACATCATTTAACATGTATATGAATATTGTGAACAAAAATTCAAATTAAATACTAACCACACATTATTCCAAGTGCCATGCTAAACAATGCCATGTATCCAAAGTAGAATGTTGTTTGAAACAAGCCGTACATTCTGCAAAGTAAATCAAAAATCTTTTATGAAATGACAATGACAAATACAACTTTAAATACTAAATATCAAAAAAACAATCGCTATTCAAGAACAATTTAATTATCAGATAAATTATGGCAATCAAGGTATCAATACAACTATTATCTTTGCAAAATGAAGATAAACAATAAAGCAAAATTGATAATAAAATACAAAGTTATAAATGTAAAGTTACATGAATATTGAAAACAGAATAAAACGACGTTCGTTTGGGGCTTGACTAGTTATCAAGTAACCCGTTATCAATATTAACGCAACACAAAGTAAAATGTAGTTGAATCAAAAGCCATATTCTGAATCTATCCTATACATTAAATGCTTGCAAAATATATCTGTGGTATAATGATATAAAAATCATATTGTTTCATATATCTTTAAAGTTTTTATTACGTAAGTTGTGTAAAGGAAAAGACAACGGAGTAATAAATAATAATAGTTAATAATTTTACAACAGGGCCGGTGCAAACCAAAAAATAAATCTAAAAAAAGTAAAAGCCCCGTTGTAATAAAATGTTAAAAAACATAGTGCCCCGTCAACAATGTTTAAAAAAAATGTGTGTCCCGTATAGCCAAATTTCATCTAGCCCTGTTGTAAAATAAATTTTGCACTGTCCCTAATCTCCTTGTAGAACGCTTACTTAAAAGTGTCGCGCTTGCGTCAAATCAAATCCAATTGATATTGAATCAATCACAAACGCGACCAAAGATCTTCATGGATTCAAACGTTCAACTTTATATAGACTTAATTAATTGGCTATTTTGCTAATTTTGAAGTCAGTAACAGAGCATTATAAACTTGAGTCGAGTATGACTCAAACTTGTGTGGCGTATGATAGATTTGACATTGATTTACGATGGATTTAATTTTAATCTAACTAGTCTCTCTGAATGGGGACCCTTCTCAAAAGAGATCTTGTTAGGCTAATTTAATTTACAGTAAGAACCCGCTAATAAGAAAACAGTTTTTAAAAATCAGCCTGTCTGGTTTCTAAACCCTTTAATGCCCGGATTTATTTCTTTGAAACCAGCAATTCCAATGCAACTTTTATTTTGCAGGGGGTAACACATCTAAACCAACTTAATATATGCGATAAACTTACGTTTAAATATCTAAAATTAACATGAAGTTCTGCACGCATTTACCTCCTGAAAATATGACGTTTTACACTCTTTGCCAATGGGCCATATGGCTCTTCCCGGGGTGAAAGGGTTAATATTTTGTCTGGTTTCTTAAGTTGGATGGAGTTGGGCTGATGCATACTGCCAATAATGTGATATCAAAGTCATAATTTATAAATGTTTGCCAAAAATCAGTCTGTAGTTTGTTATAAGTCAGTTTCCTATTGGCGGATTCTTGGTGTATATAATCACAGGTGACTAAACATAAGTAGTGAGATGTATGAATTGAGCTCAAACTGCCCAAATGAAATATCAAAACTTTTACAGCATATTTACTTACTTCGTTTTGAAGAAGAAATAATAAATTGAGTAGAGATAAACATAACCAGATGTCGATGCAGCAGAAAGGAAACTTGTCCATTGCCTGTTAAAAAATTCTGTCCTGTCAATTCGCAACTTAAATTAACTTAACACGATTTACGTTAATACCTCAAGAGTATATATACATATATGCATTTACTGCGTTACGAAAACATTAATGAAAAACTTCAAAAACCAAATTTCAAAAAATCAGATTTCGTAATTTTGAAGGATTCTTCCTTTTCGTATCTTTTATGTGCTTTCGTTAATAACAGAATGTAAATTGTCATAAAGTTGACATTTTCAAAAACCAAATTTCAAAAAATCAGATTTCGTAATTTTGAAGGATTCTTCCTTTTCGTATCTTTTGTGTGCTTTCGTTAATAACTGAATGTAAATTGTCATAAAGTTGACATGTATCTATGCCCCAACCCAAGTGGAACCATTTTGCAGCTTGCATGTCATTGCTATATATGTTTATGAGAATACAAAAAGATATGTCGTTGAATGTTGTACACCACAAGTAATATTATTTTGCAAAATTTTCAAACATTTAAATTGAAAAACTCGCAAATAACATACCATCTATAATCTTCAGCGTTAAGTAAAAAGTATGTGCAAACAATGGTGACGCAGATTGTGACAATTATCAAAATGACAAAAACCAGTAACATGAATCCGTAGACATAATAAATTTTGTAGGCCCAGAAAGATGTGAATATGAAGTACCTGTAGTAAAAAAAAACAAGCAAAAATAAATATTATGTGACAATAAAGTTGCATATTTTTAGCGAAAATGCCAAGCGCTGGAATACCACAAGTATCGGCTAGCCCAAAAAACATGTCCTCAGGTTTCCAAAGCTGCTGTTGTGGAGGAGTTTATATCACGGGTATATGGACACAGGGAAGAGTAACAACTCACGTTTCTTGATGCCCATGGTCTTGATAATTGAATGAAATTTTATTCATAGAAGTACACTAACTAATACATAATACTGTACTCTATGTGACCCAAGTAAAGCAATGTTTATCTATCTTGGGTCAACATGTACGCAATAATCATTTGATTTATGCTCAATAAAACCAACATGGAGGATTTTTGCGGCAGCAATCTGCTGAAAGTACTATACTGTTAACTTTGGTTTTCCTTCAACAAAACTCAGGGATTACCAAGCAGATTATGCCAAACAAATTATCAAACTTTAAGTTGAAGCCCCTTACGTCATTGTCAAGCAAAAGTAAAATTATCAAAACTAAATCTCCTCTGTATCAGCTTAGCAAACGTGGGGATGTTTTTTGGGCCACAAAGCAACAAATTAATTAATCAAGCCTGTTGTGACCCTTGTCATGACGTTTTCGTAATTGAGAATCAAACCCGCAAATCAGAAAGATTCTATTATTGCGCCACAACACAAAACTGAATAGAAAATAATGACATATATACTGTAGCATTTACAAAATACTAAATAATTTCAACATTCGATTTAAAAGTAAAAATGCCAATTTTAAATTACCCTTAACTACTTCCTAACCTTAGCCACAAATAATAACCATTCCCTTAACTGCTACATCTGATAATCTTTTAAAAAATTGAATCCTTACATTTCAATAAAAATTGATCCAAAAGGAAGAATGCCACCAAGACCGATGATCATGCTGGGTTCCATGAACCTTAATAAAAAAAATGATATCTCGTTAATCCACACAATAAAGAAACAAAAATCTTTTCATAGTTACACAATTTCAGTAATATGAAAAAGTACCTCTGGTATATTCTAGTAAATTAATATTTACTAAATAAATAATATTTTAGTAAAATCTTTCCACAATAACCATTAATATGAAAGAGTACCCTCTGGAATATTTTAGTAAATAAATATTAATAAAGACAATAAAACACAACATACAATAAAACACAACATACGATAAAACACAAAATACGACAAAACACAAAGTACGACAAAGCACAACGTGCAGAAAACACAACACAAAAGAAAACACCAGAAAAACATGAAAAATCATAAAAACTCAAATCAATATTTTTAATGAAAATTACCATTTCTTATCTGGAATTGGCCTGGGCACAGGATTAACTCTGCATGGGTGATTTGGTTGTCCATAAATATTTCTTCCCAAAACTGTCCCAACCAATGTTAGTGGAAGAATCACAAACAAACATATGCATGCAATGGCGACCTAAATAATCACAAAAATTAAATGAAATTGGCTTTAAATGATCATATTACCCAGCAAAGAAGAACCTAACTTTTGACTTATGAGCATTCAGTGTGCAGTATTATGCTTATTTTATGAGGTATTTTGTTGCTTATATGAGATATTTATTTATTTATATTTAAGTTGAAGAATTTCTGATGGTATATTGATGGTTGATGATAGTGTTTCAATTGACATAATCATCAGTATTACTCAAATAGCCTGTGATTCTCTTCTGAGTCAGAAGATTCGGACGGTCTGACATCTTGCCAACAACATTATTCCATTGTTTGGTGATTTGATTTCAGTCTACATATTTGAGGGATTTATTATTAGAGCTGAAATACAGTAAGAACTCATCCCTAAGAAACCATCTTTTGAAATCAGCTTGTGCGGTTTCTTAATATTTTGGCAGAAAAGTCATACCAATGCTCATTTATTGTCTGAAATTATTTTCATCATCAAAATTAACTCTTTTGATCAAATTTTTTAAAAATATTTGAAAATCTCTGCAGAAAATCAGCCTGTGGTTTCTTATAAGTCAATTTCTTAGTGGCCGGTTCTTACTGTATGCTTTTAACTTAAAAACCATGTCAGATTGAATTTTATAATGTAGGCTTTTATATGCGAGGTTTTACTGTTGTGGAAATAATCATTTTAATCCAGAAAATACACGTTCCTTGAACTGTTATTTCACTTCTTCGTGTTCATCTCACAAGAAATAATATACCTACCATGGTTCCAAAAGGAATGGCTCTTGAAGCATGATAATAGATCGCAATGAAGTTGATCAAGAATGTTGCTCCACAAACAAACAATGGCAGCAAAGAAGCACTAATCACCATCTGTTTAATCCACTCCTTTCCTACAAAAAATCGTCCATATGTCGGGTGAGTCAAAACAAAGTTTAATGTAAATTAATTTTGTATCCAGACAAACTACCTTTAAAAAAGTTCGAGAATGTATACTTATAACAGTTTCCTTCACTCACCAGGTCCGGTCCAGATATAGACTATATATAATTTCTTTTGTTAAAAAACTCATGAACAATTCTTCCAAAAAGTCATAATAGACAATCAGCAAATACTTTTTGAGCTGAGCGATTATCACGGCAATTGTGAACCGATTAAAGATGACATATAACATGACAGTCATGACATACAATCGAGACATACCTCCTAGTCTTGAATACAGTGATCCACCAAAGAATCCGTTGATGGGACTCGTTGCAGCATAAACAAATATTGAAGTGCTTAAAATTGAACCACGTCTAAAATAGATGAAAAATATGATGTGATTTTCATTCTATTTTCGATCGCTTAACATCACTTAACATCATTTCTCTCCATACTTTTCATATGCATAGATAACAATGCGATTGAATACAAATAAATTTTAGTAAATCTTACAAAATTTATTTAAAAATTTATAAACATTTCGAGCATAAAATCTCGATCGAGTCTTAATATCTTTCATATTCATTACTATATGTATATGTTGACAAAAAGAAGATGCTCAATTTAGCTCAAACAATCTTTGGCTGACATACCAGCCAACACAATCTCCTAAGCCAATAAATCACAAATACTAACCCAACATAAAGATCTCCCATAATGATAAACACGACAACAATGAGTAAGACAGCAGCCAGCTGATATCCTGTTCCAATGAATGAAGTCAGTAAAAGAGATGACGGAGGAGATCTGAACACGTCACCATGAACCTGCTTCCAACCATACTCATCTCCAAGATCACGTTCCTAGAAAGACAACCGCATCAAAAGGTTGGAGTTAGATTAGGATCGAGACAATGGCATACCATATCTAGAAATATGACAAATATTATTCGTTCTTAAAATGCACATTTCGAAATAACTTTTTAAGAACGAAATGTACAATTTTTATTTCTCATACATCTAGAAATGAAAGATGGTGTGTGTCATTATTTTGACTAAGATCTAACACTTACCATACCAAATGTCAACAACAAATAAAGAGAAAATACGGTAGTTTTGTATCAAAAAGGTAAATGTTAAATGAAGGGGGGAATTTTATTTGGCAAAAATCGGTCAATTCTTGGCTCAAAACAATGGCTCAAAAAATACCCCATGTATGCAAAGCTTTAGTTTTGGTAATTCTTCTTTTTGACGTTGATGTAAGAGGATCCAAAGTAAAGTTTTATATCTTTTTTGCCATAATGTATACATACATATGGTATTTTCAGAAAATTGCAGCAGCAAAACCCTCTATTTTTGGTTCCATCAGGTATAACTCAGTGATTATTAAGTATATTTTGGCAAACAAAGTAACAAGCTATAAACTGGAATCTCATTATCAAATTCAAGGAAGACGGAATTCTAAAACCTGAATAGCTTCCACAGAAGCTTTGCAATCCAGGGAAATTTTATTGGGCCATCCAGCAGTGAAACGTTACTTTGACCAAAGCCAAAGAAATTGCATTTCCAAAATATTTATCAATTTAAAATAAGAAATAAAGCTGGAAATCACCATTTCGTCAAGATCCTCTTCTCGGCTGTATCTTGCATAATCTTTCCTCAAAGTTCGCATCAAAATCATGCTGACAAGGCCAACAAGAAAGATTACCATCATGAAGGAATTAAAGATTGAAAACCAATGAATACGATGCTGGAAAAATCCTGGGTCCAGGTACTTATCATATCTGTCTGTATACTTAATCACAGATGATTTCCATTTTACCTATGATGAATTAAAATATGCACATATGTATACGTATAATATGATGTTTCTGCAAAAATTTGTTGGAGAATAAAGCTAAAAATACAGACAAAAAGTTATAACTACATTAAAAAATACATAAATAAAGTAAAGGCATTTACAGTGTGAAAATAGTAATATGAAAATTTGTTATTTGTTGCATTAAACACCAAAAGTAGAAATAAAAGTTTTATCATAAAAATATGGCAATATTATCTTAATAGCAAATTAAAGATTTTAAACATTTATTTATTATCAAAACAACAGTGTCGACCATCGGTTGCCATATTAAATAACAGCATGGAATGCAGCCCAAGAATTTGCACAAGCAATTCAAAATATTGCGCAAATGTCGCATTTCATAGATTGTCTAATCTATGAAATGTTGTTCATTAAAGATTTGTAGCCAAAATTGAACAAGCAGTCAAATTCCATCGCCACAAAATTGTTCACTTAGTCTTTTTGGCACAAATCATCTGAACCGCCGAAATTCTCACACGTGATTAATAGTATTGTTTATTTTTCTATATATACAAGGAATGTTTTTTATTTCATTTAGCTTGAAAATGATGTTAAGATGACATCGAAACGTTGCTCATTATTATTGTTAATATTTATAATTAAATGTTACAAAAATAATATTCTTATTGGAATATTTTACAGCGAAACTTTTCTTCATAATTTTTTGTCACGCTTTCTTCAGTACAAGTTCAAATCAAATTCATGATATTGGAAATTTATCAAGCACACTAGTTTGTTATTGTTATTGTTTCTAATTATCGAGAGTCCTAATTTGTTTTTGGTTTCCCATTAACTCATTGCAAGTATACAATGATGTATAAAAATATTGAAGGATTTATTTTTTAAATCAAGCAAGATCAGATTTGCAAATATACTTTCAAGTGATTTACATAATTAATGGCAGTACTTTTTTTTGGGGGGGGGGGATTTCTCCCTGTGCATTACAGAAATTTACTAAGTTTAATCTCAAGTTGCGGACTAAGTGAATAGACGTCAGAGCTGGGGTGATACAAAATTACGCAATGCTATTGGGTAATTTATTTGTACGTACACTTCCCAGTAATTCTTAAATATATTGTTTTGGTGATGCAAATGAATATGAAAATAGAAGTCAAAAAATGTGTTTAGAAATTTATTCTTAATAAATCACTGTGCGCAATGAGAAGCGTTTATAATTGCTTGAAGAAGCTGATTGCTTGAAGAATGTTGCGAATTAGGAGGAATCAAGAAGGCAATTAACCCTGTAACAAACTTGTGGAACAAATATAATACTGATTAGAAACTTATTAAAAAGAATATAATATAAAAAATAACAAGTTAACGGAACGCAGATAGAAGTTTAAAAATTATTGATTCATTTTGAGAAGTTGATCTAAATTGCACAGTGCAAGGGATAATGCAATTGCATTTAACATAACGACTTATCTCCATACTTGGAGCATATTTCACCAAAGTTAGTCATTGTTCAATTTTTAGCCATCAGTGAGAAAATTAACACAGGCAGTGAACTCTCGCTTTGTGGAAATCATGCTTTACTCTGGTTGTATGCTAATTATAAGGGCATATCTATGATAAAATTCAATATTTGTAAATCAATTATTTGCAATCCTAAGAACATTGTCAAAGGAAATGTCGTTTTACTGTGCTGCATTGTGAAAATCTAATTTTGGCAAATTGCAAAATGCGACTTGATAACTTCTTATTTTGCCAAACTCTATTTTGGCCGAAACTGGTCTGTAACTCTCAGATTTGTAACCAGATTCTGTCGATTTTATGATTCATGAATTCTGGTCACTGCATTACTTGTGTCTAAAATATTAGACATATTTTGTGTCTAATTTTTCTTCTAGCGCGTCTAATTCTCGTCTAATTCTCGTCTAAAAATTAAGACCTCATTTTAGACTAAATTAGACGTAGCTTGGTTTGGTTTAAAAAATTAGACACTATTTTAGACTAAATTAGACGTAGCTTGGTTTAGTCTAAAAATTGTACAAAAATTAGATCAATTTGTCCACTCATCCTGTTGATGATTAATGGCTAATGGCTAAAGCTGGGGTGGTTATGCTCCGGAATTTGAGTCCTGGACAAAAAGAATAAGGATTCCGGTGATCGAAAGGCCGCTGCGAAGGAATGCTATAAACAGAAAAAACAACAAACAACAGGATTATCTTAAAGATAAATTTGAGTCAAGAACCACTGTCATTTTTGGTTTATTTTTTCTAATATGATGTGCCTTGCTCGCCGAAACGAAGGAAACTTGTTTGTATGGCAGTGGTTTTGTCGCGAAACGATGTGTTGTCGCGTCAACAACATACGTAAGTCTCAATTGAATTGACATTAATTCATAGGGAATGAGTTTCATATGTGTTGTAAAATATCTTGGGATTATTTATCAACAGAATTCGCGGATGAATTGGTCTGAAAACGATTTAATTTCATTGAAATCCAAAATATGTCTAATTTGGTCTAAAAGCACATCACGTGTAATTTCGTCTAATTTTTGTCTAATTTCGTCTAAATTTATCTTAACCATGGTTAAGCGTCTAATTTTATTTTGTCTAATCTGAAATGGTCTAATTTTGTGTGCGTCTAATTTAGGTCTAAAATTTAGACAACCTATGGACACCATCCCTATTGCAATATATTAATTGTAACTTTGTGTATGCAAATCTTAAAACAGTTTGCCGTTCTAGTTCACTTTGCTTGGAATAATTCCCTGTACTTTAATTTTTAGTTTTATTTCAGATAATAACGAATGTAATAATGGTACTCATGAATGTTCTGCAAATGCTAATTGTACCAATACTGAAGGTTCATATAGGTGTGCTTGTAAAACTGGATATACTGGAAACGGTCACACGTGCACAGGTATAGTTGAAATCTTCTTGTATTGAAATTAGAATTACATTCATTTGGCCATTAAAAGCGTTGTCACTGTTTATTTTTTTTGCTTTGCCAACCATTTTCTGCTGCAAAGTTTAACATAGGATATATTGACGCGAGTGATTTCAATTCACCGAAGATGCGTTTTATGTTTTAGATACCAATGAATGCACTGGTGGTATGCACGGATGTCATTATAATGCAACTTGTAGCAATACGGAAGGGTCATTCATTTGTTCTTGCAATGCAGGATATAATGGCAGTGGACAATATTGCACAGGTACTGAGGGTTAAATATGTTGGAATTTGTTTTCATATGATGTACTTCTTAATTGTTCCATATGTAGATAACCTTTGACGAAAATTGAGTGACCTATCAACCGGCGACCTTTAAACTCTGACCCATGTTTTTTCAAACGCATTTCCTTTGCTCGCTTGCTCTTTTTGGCAAAGGCAAAGAAAACTGTTCATTTCTTGACTAAATAAATTCAGATCTGTTATTATTGTATGTAGTCTTTTCATATTTATTTTTCCAAACTTCGTTTTATTTTCAATGTTTTAGCAAAGTAAAAAAAGTAATTGATTCATTAATTACACATATATTTAAAACATATCTTTACAATGATACATATGCGATACTATATATCATTTAATTCATCATATATTTATCATTTGTATGTTACAGATATTGATGAATGTGCGATTGGTACTCATTTATGTCAGCTTAATGCTACATGTAACAATACAATTGGTTCGTACATTTGCACTTGTGATAATACCTTTTCCAGAAATGAAAGGTCTTGCACAGGTATTGAACGTTTTGTTTTTTACTTTCTAATTTAAATGTAAGGTATGTTTTGAATAAGGTTTTACAAAGGTTGCAAATGCAAATAAACGGTTGTTAATCCCTTTCACCCTGGGAAGGGCCATACTGCTCATTGACAAACAATGTAAAGCGTCATATTTCTAGGAGGTAAATACAGGTTGAACTTTATATTCGGCATTCTTCCTTACTTAATTGCATATATCATGAGCATTGAAATTAGAAACGATGGAACCAAAGATCGTTTTAAAGTTATTTTTAACATATGAATTCAGGTAAATATGTCAACGAGTGTACAATTTATGCTTTTCTGTATGTTGACCAGTGTTTAGGTTGGCATAGAAAGAAGATTAATTTGAAATGACCATGATTATGTATACATTTTAATAAAAATTAAATTTACTTAAGATAATGCATTTTTGTCTAATTATTTTGAATAAGTTTATCTAAGAATTTTAATACCCTGCAAAAGATGGTTGTATTTTGTAACATTTGTTTGCTGCTCTTTTACCATGCTGTAATTTTTTATTTACGTTAAGATATTGACGAGTGTGCATTAGAAACTCATCCTTGCAATGTCAATGCTACTTGTAAAAACCTTGAAGGATCATATGGTTGTTCTTGCAATCCCGGATACAGTGGAAATGGATTAAATTGTGCAGGTAAAAAATAACTTTGACAAACATCACATATATTGCATGAAAAATAACAATGTATCCAGCTGTCTTTATTAATTATTCAATTTTCAAATTTATTCATAGAGCATAATTTACTATGCAACATACTTTATACGACCCAGGGAAAGAGCCTGGGTCAGTTAACTGTTTTATTATTATAATAAATGATTACAATAATACAGCAAAATAACGATATTACAACATTACAAAAAGACAAATATTAGGATTATCTTTTTAGTGCATATATTGGATGACTGGAGTACTTGAATTGAGATTTGAATTCTTTCATTGTGCAGGAAATCCAAAATAGCACTGGAAGTGTATAATCTTACCACTATGATTAGCCTAGTACAAGGATTATCTTTCTAGTATAAAGATTGGATGACTGGAGCATTTGAATTGAGAGTAGAATTCCTTCATTGGGCAGCAAATCTAAAATTGCACTGGAAGTGGATAATCATACCACTAAGATTATCCTAGTACCAGGATAATCATACCACTAAGATTATTCTAGTCCAGATCTTTGTGAGCAGTCTTTCCATCATACTTTAATGATTTTCATTGTTATGTTGGTGCTGTGCATTGCATTCAGTAATTGCGTATGTGTTAATTTGCAGATGAGAATGAATGCATTCTTCAAAGACATTCTTGCCACTCCAACGCTACCTGCACAAATAAAATAGGATCATTTGATTGTGCTTGTAAAAGTGGTTTCACTGGAAACGGGACAATCTGTCAAGGTTTTTATCTACGTTATAATTTGTGTTCCATCACTTAATGTGTAAACGCTTGGATTTATTTACAACTGGCAAACTAATCTACTTTAAATGATTTTAAATGAAAAGATTGTTTTTTGTTTGTATTTGCCTTTAAAAATATAACTTTGTTCGTAGTTCTACGATGGGCTTTTTTCCGGGGCGGAAGGATGGATTTATTTTTGCCCTGATTTGTTTTAATTGGATAGATAAATGCATGTAGGTTTCTTTGTTTCAGGAAGTAGTATAAATTTCAATGACTTTCAGTATCTCCTCTACGATCTAGCACCGACCAAGCCTGATTCTAGAGCTAAAATTAGACTCAAATCACTTAAATTAACGTCAAATTTTATTTGCATATGGCCTGAAAATATAACATTTTGCGTTTAAAAAGTTCTTGAATGCCTGTTTTGATTTCAGACAATAATGAATGTACTCTTGGTACTCACAGATGTCACGCATATGCATCTTGTACTAATACATTAGCATCATTCACTTGTGCATGCAAGACAGGGTATACAGGCAATGGACAGACTTGCACTGGTATGAGTATTCATAAAATGTTTTTCTGATACCTTTTCGTACATAAGAGAAGGTAACTTTGGAAATTTTTCAAAATCAAGTTTGTTTTGTTGTAAGATATTTTATTTTTTATAATCTAGGAAGTGAAAATATTTCTTATTTATTCGAAATGCTTTAGGGGTACATGATTTTATATTAAATTTAGATGTATTTTTAGCTATTGTAGTTAAATCATTCATGTCCGTAATATTTTATCCTTTTTTGTTTTTAATAAGAATATTATTTTTTTAACATTTAATTATAAACATTAACGATTCTAGACTCATCTGAACCGCCAAAAATTCTCATCACGTGATAAAAATTCTCATCACTTTTATTTTTCTATATATACAAACAACGTCTTTTATTTCATTTAGCTTGAAAATGATGTTAGGATGACATCGAAACGTCGTTCATTATTATCGTTTTTTGTTTTTGTTTTTAGAAAATATATTTTAAATTTTTAATTCAGTTGCAAAATGATACACACATACACATAGACACGCCAATTTTAAAAGTTTTGCCATTCAAGACAAAGCGAATTTTCTCATGCAGAAAATCAAAACATGGCTTCGTTCATTTTGATTTTCTGCTCGAGAGAATTTGCCTTCTCTTCGATGACTAAAATCGCTTTGAAATTGGCACTATATGTCAATTTCACTATTGTTACAAAATACACCATTGTTGTACACAGCACGAATTTGATTATTAACAAAGTTTCAGTTCAATCCTAAATTTTTTTAAATCTGCATTTTGTGACTCGTACCCCTACCTAAATTTTTACATTTTCTTATTTGAATTATGCATGAATAATGTTATAATAATATATTAGGACAAGGGAAATTAACGTATGGTTCGTTAACGTATAGAGATATTGTGTAATTGTTGCACCAAAGAGTAACTTACCTGGGTTGCCTAAAACCGCAGTATCTCGGTTGATTTCAGCTTAATTTTCTTATATTATAATATCATTTGTATGATTTTTATATCTTTTATATTTAATCTTGATACTTTGTAATTGTGACTGCAAGTATCATAAGCTGAATATATCGTAATTTTTCTGTTTTATTGCTGTTTTGTAAAATCGTAATTTTACTGAGTATTGTTATCGTTTGTTCTGTTAAACGGCCTAGACTCATTAAGCGCTGTTATTTTCTTATTCATTTCATTCAAACGCAAATAACTATAGTTATTTGCCTACTTTTACAGTTTTACTTTAAGAGTCTTTGATGAAAGTATAGTATCGGTCAGTCTAGTTGTTTGTTTATGAGCAGACGTAAGCATATCGTGCAGACAGCAATATAGGCCAAGCTGGACTCGCGAGGACATAAGTTTTGGATTCTATGTACAATAATCGTGAACTATCTGGGAGAGGGTGGTTGGGAATCTTACTCATCAGAACAACTATCGACGTGTAACTTTCCAGAGCCTCGTTACCATACTTATATACTGCTCTTTGCAAGTGTAAGCCTACGCCCTTGCACGCCTTTCTCGCTTCCTAACAATACATTTTACGAACTAAAATACTCTTTTCAGTTTTCTCTTTTATGGTGCCAAATAAATCCAGTTTTCCCTGGTCCGTATAGAGTATGTTATATAGTAAAATATGTTCTTTAACTAAATTTGAGTTGAATATAATTTGCTTGTAACTTGCTTTCAAACTGACATGCTTTTTTAGACACCTGTCGTTCTTAATTTTACAATTTTATATATAATATGGTAACTCATTTTTCCATTGCGCCCAATTTTAAAGTTTAGCAAAAATTTTGTTTTTTAGATATTGATGAATGTCTTGTGAAACAATGTCAGCAAGATTGTGTGAACACACTTGGAAGTTTTTACTGTACATGTCGTCATGGATACCGATTGAAAAACAACACTTTGTGTTTGGAAATTGATGAATGTGCAGAAAAGACTCATAACTGTCATTGGAATGCCACTTGTACAAATCAACCGGGGACATTTGTATGTGCTTGCAATGCTGGATACATTGGAAACGGCACAAACGAATGTAAAGGTTAGTATATCATTTTTGCTTTAAAAATTGTTGATTCAAATTTATCAAATATCATTTATTAACACGAGAAACTGTAAAATTGCATCATATTTTACGAGTTAAAAAGTGAATGGTTTTTTAATTGTCCGAAATTTTTTCAGTAATTCAGTTTTTTGTTGATAATTCGAAAAGGTTATTTTTCAAACTCTAATCGCGTCATTTTTTCCACGTTTTACTCGAGTAACAGGGACGAATACGAGTACAAGGTTGGAAAATGCACTACAAAAGGTGAATTTGCAAGAGAAATACCTTAATTTCTAAACCTGATATTTTATTTTCGCAATGTCAAAGGTTGCTGGTGGATTAGAACTCGCTGTCGCTATAATTAAGAAAATTTCTGCTTCTTCTTGGAGTCCTACTCTTGTTTTTCCAAAAGACGACGAAAAATAATGAATCTCACGTTGTAGATTTGTAAAGCACAACAACGTTCTGCTGGCCCATTGGAACAACATTTCCATGTCGTACTCATTCTGGATCTAAACTCCCTAAACTTACAGTTGTATATTTCTTAAGAGCTTGCAGTGTTGATCTAGCTTTGTCTCGAATTTTGATGATTTTCCAAGCTGTTAGGACATTTTTTGATGCCCTGAAACATATAATTTTATTATTGTTGATTTCAGAGGAGGAGCGCTTATTTGCATACGACAAACAGACAGCATTTACAAACACCGATGATGGTTTTCAAAGCCTTGATGTTTCACCAGGAATTCCTTTGGGATCTGAAATTCAATCCAAAATCTTTGTGAGTAGTTGAGAAATCTAGAGTCTAATTTTACAAACACATTGCGAACATTTAGCAAGCAGAGTCTAGTTTTAGCAAAATAATTATACGAGTAGATTTAGTATAGTTTCCAAAAGTGTCCTAAAGCTTAATGAACACAATTTGCGTTAACAAATGAAGTCATTTCATTTTTTCGCTTCATTTAATCATACTTCATTGTTAAAGTAGGTTAACTACAGGTGGCAACAAAAATGTTGATGTAGACTTGCTGCTTGATTTAGCTTGATCAACCAGGGTCTTTATCTCGCTATGTTTTGGTGTTAATATGTTTGTAACTTTAGCAATTAAATAAAAAGTAAAACGATATTGTCTATGTATGGATTTTTGTTGTTGTAAAATTTGAGATGAACCAGCAATTAATTAGAATAAAACACAAACATAACACAGCAGTGGCGACTTTTGGTGTCGTATGTACTGATTCTTTAGAGCGAAACATTGAAACATAACCGTAATATGTACATACTATAGTCGATTATATATACTGCATAACTATTTGTTTCCTCGCTAGTTCAAACTTCCCCAGCGAGTAATGTATCTAATAATGTCATTTTCTGATACTTCTTGTTTCCCCGATCGAGTATAAATGTTTCCTCGCTGGGTCGAGCTACCTACAGCGAGTAGATTGGTTTCCTAGATGGGTAGTATTGTTATAATAGTACCTTCTATACGATAAGTTCTAGTCCTATACATAATTTATACTATACGCGAGACCGACTAATTATATTGAACTTCATCAGACAACGCAGTAATCAGATGGCTAAAGTGAATATAAATTGTTGGGAAAGTTATGTATATACCCTTACGCCCTGAATGAAGTTGAACAATTCTAATAGTCGCAGATATGCGATCATTCGCCAAATTAATCACCAAATTGGCCCAAAGCCACCACTGTCTCACTAGTTTACACATACCACGTTTTTAGTGGTTGAACGTCCGTTTCCGCTAAAAGGTTTGGAATTTTATGGAGGCAGCCAAAAAATACAGTGGTGCAGGCTACCCAAAGCATGTATTGATCTTTCGTGTTCAGGTTCGATTTCCTAATACCTTCTTTCAAAACTTTCATGAAGGGCAACGTAATTGGCTTTTGCGGAGGCTTGCATGTGAATATTTCGAGCGTTTTACTCCACGAAGAAGCTGTTTTAATTGATTCATTTTGTAAAATTCAGAAACATACCCCAATTCAATGTGTTTGTGACGTACCGCCGCTAGATAAGGTATTGTTTGATGACTGAGTGATCTCGCCAGATATGTGGGGAATAGACGAAGAGAATGTTCTTGTAGGGGATATGGTACAAGGTGAAATTGACGACAGAAACTGGCAAAGGACTGTTGACCCTGTGCATCTAGGTTGATGGCGCTATGTACATAAACTGTAGAAAGTTCATGCTCTCGTTCAGAATGACCATATCTGTGTAGGGATTGTTGTTTGATTCTCTTCTGCTTTTGGTGACAATTGCGGAACTGTTTTATCTTAAAACGAGAAAGGCAATCAGGTATAGAATTGTCTAGACCTGCAATGTGCGTGATATTTATTGTAAACTTGTTTGTTACAGAAACCAATAATAATTTTCGAAATAGCTTCATCAACTCAGGGCATATCGAGGATTTTGATGACCATATTATCCATGACTGATCTGTTGTCACAATGAAATAGCAGGCGCTTATTCTTACAATGTTTTGCCCACAAGGAACAAGTTACCCAAATGGGAGAAAGCTCTTTCCGTTGGATGGATTGGAATTGTAAACAGCTAGGCCATTTCTCTGAGATCCACTTTCTTTCAAAGTGAATTCCAAACCTGAGGCATCTGTGAAAAGGTTTAAATCATGTGAATACGTTGAATGAGGGTCCAGGATAGAATATTTGCCGTTCCATATCGGCAAAAACTTGATCCACCATCTAATGTCCTCGCGGGCTGCATTATTTAAGGAAATGTGATTGTTTAGCTTTTTCACGGCTGTAGACAGGTCAATATGTCGGCGCAAGAAAATCTTACATGCAAATGATAGTTGACCTATTAATGATATTAGGTCTCTTTTGACACATTTATGTTCTCCCAAGATTTTAGTAGTGTCAGAAGTTCTGTAAGCTTTCCAATCAGTAATTGTAATTGCATATTAGCTGGATTACTGGGGCTACAACCGAAGTTGGGGACAGAGGAGGCTGGAATGGTGGAGGTGCTAGGGGAGCAGGTTGTCTCTCTTTGGTTGAATCTTGCCTTTGCCTCCCAATCTCCATTTCTTCACGAATTAATGAACGGAGATCCTCTCTAGAAATTGTGATTAATAATGAATCTGCAGCATTGGTTTGTATGTTCACAGCCCTGTTTCCTGGGGCTGTTGGGTGTTGGGTTGCTAGGTGTTGGGTTGAAAGTGGTGAAAGAGTTGAAGAGCTAATTCCAGCTTGTTTCCTGACGGACGTAGGCCATATTTTGTTGCGCGAAGACAAGGTGTGTTCTTGCTCAATCTACACCAGTCTTGGTATGACATTTGGCTATCTTCTTCCCGGACACGATCTGCCTGAATCTGTGTACGTTTGGGTTGTGGCATTGCGTGTTCTATCAGAGTGCGGATGTGAGATGCGGATGTGAGATGCGGATATGAGATGCAGATGTGAGGATGCGGATGTGAGTTAGAATGCGGACAGGGGGATTGGTACCGTGTGCCAATCCGGGCACAGGGATACGTAAACATTAGACAAATCGGTCTTGGCGTTAAAACAGTTTTACATCGTAAAACCTGCTATTACTTGACTCATGTGTATATATGTTTATTTTTTTTTCATTCTTTCAGATATGCGCAAACGGAAAAATTTATTTCAAAAACAACTGGTGCCGAAGTTTTTCTTCGTATTGGAAGAATAAAGAAATTGTGGCACCTTTTGGGTCTGACTTAGATTTTAGAGGAGGACAGGGATATATAGCGTATAAAGTGCACAAAAGTACTATGACAGATGTCATAAGTGCGAAACTGTTCAATCAAACCAGGAAATATATAAAGGAATTTGGTCATGTTGATTTTGATCCTACACTGATACTTCTTGTTACCTGGGTGAAAGGCACGCCGTATTCATATACTAATTATTTACAAAGGAATGACGTGAGTAACTTTTTATTTTCATGTTTTCAAAAGGAGAAGTAATAATACAGTGAAAATCGTTTAAGAGAAAATGTTTTGTTTGAAATAGCAAGTGTTCGAAATAGCAAAATAGCCGGAATGTGTGTGGAAAGTTAGTCAATATTTTAAAGTAAAATTAGAAAGTTAGCTTTATATCTTATTTGCCTCATTACTTCTTTACGTCTGATAAATAGAAAAATTGGATGTTTTAGAAACTCGACAGTAAAGCTAATTTACATGCTATTAAATTTTCTAGTTTGTTACGTTTCAAGTCAATATTGCAACAGACGGAGTGAACACATATGTTGCTTTCGTATATGAAAACGAACAAATGACATGGAGCGAAAGCTTATTAAATGTAAAGGTTGGATACAGTTTGAGCAATGGAGCCAAGAATTTGGAAACGCAACTAAATGTTGCTGGTTCTCCAAAGGCATACAGATACGATGCAGTTGTTGGCAACACAAACAGAAAAGGCAAATGGCTGTGGAACCTTGCAGACAAAGTCATCAATCAAAATTCTAAATGTTTCTCTTGGTTCAATGCTCAGCCATCGTTTATTTTTATCAATGCAATCAAGGTTTTCAGTAGAACCACCTGCCCATGTGACAAACGACAAATTGATCTAGATACCCGTTTCAGACGCATTTCTGGTTCAAGCAATTCAAGAGGCAACATATGCTATGAAGGAAGAGCCACTTGGGTTTTTATTGGAACGGCAGTGTCTTTCCACACCCAATGTTGTTTCCGCAGACGCGATGGATCATTTATAGCCGATCATATTCCAGAATTGGGACTTCTTTCGACGTATTTTATAACCCAGAAATACAATTGGCGGAGCATACTTTTTAGACAGTCTGTACGAAGGGATTCAAGAACTATTTCGAGAATTGATGATAATGCAGCTTTTGAATCTTGTTGCAAACAGAGTCCCCTTTGTAGCCTTTATGAGCAAAAGAGGCCTGTTCCAAATTGTGACATTTACCAGCCACCTATAGCAGGTTTGCATTGGTTCATTTTATTTAGAAAATATGAAAAATGCATTGTTTGGTAGGATATTTTTTCCATTGAATTTAAGCTTCAAAATTTTTAACAAACCAAACAATGCAAAAAAAATACAATACTATCGATCTGATTTAACGTATTTATCTTACGACGCCTAGAAAGAACTCTAAAGATCTTTCTGGTAAACTGATATCCGTCAACCATTCTAACGGATTTTATCTAACAGGGATGGCTCAAGTCATGTAAGTAGGCCATAGTCTAAACATCAGAAGAATTGTTAACGCAAAAGTAAAACATGCACAATTGATATCTAATTGTAGATTGCACAATCCATCTATACTCAGTCTTTGTTTCTTTTATTGCAATTTTTCATGAAAGAAGAAATTTATGTTATGTTTAATTTTGTCGACAGGTTGGGGCGGCGGTGATCCACACTTTCAAACGATAGATGGCCATTCATACACATTTAATGGAGTCGGAGATTATCAGCTGCTTTCCGTTGTTGTAAACAGTACTAATTTTACTGTGCACGGCCGAATGAGCAAGGCTCACGTGGCTTCTAATATGGTCAACTCGAGTGCCTCAGTTTTATCTGGCTTTGCTCTGAAATCTGATGACAGTCCTTTGGCGGAGATTTACCTCAATACTTCAAGTATGTTTTCATAGACATTTAAATTTCTCGACTGCGATGCTGGAGCTTTGTATTTTGTGCTTTTGACGTCATAACAATAATAACTTTTTGACACACAGAACATCAGTTTTAAATCTTTGATTGATTGATCACAGCTGTTTTCTCCTAAACAAATTTAATAATATCAACACATCCCGGTATTTTTCAATCAGGATCTAGATCGGCTTCAATAAAATAAATTGCACACTCCGTTTTTGAAGTTTTTCCTAAAATTATTTTTGTGAATTAAAAATGTGAAAGAAAGCTAGTCTCCTTAACTTGCATTTTTTACTGATTAACGAAACGAAATAGACTTGAAGCAAGTCTAGGTTGATATCAAACAAAACGCTTTAAGACCGTGCTTCTAGGCCTTGTTTTAACCACGAAGCATGGTTTTGGTTTGGTTTCTATTTACCAGCACTTCACAAACTGTTTCAGGATCAAATTTTTCATTATGCAATAAAATTGTTTTCACAAACTTTTTCTTCAGCTTCGGCAGTGAACATATTGATCAATAAACAAGAGTACAACACATCATACCTGACAACAACTCGAACCATTAATGAATCTGATTTCACTTGGGTAGTTGCGGGCAACACAACATCTTTTCAGGTTGCTTTCGAATCTGGTGTGGGAGCAACTGTTCGCGTATTTGAACGACAATTGACTATTCAAGTTGCATTGCTGCCTTCCTATGCTGGCTTAACTCGAGGACTTCTTGGCGTGGCTAACAAAAATGTAAATGATGATTTTACACGGCCTGATGGTAGTACAATTCCGTTGAACTCGACCCAGGAAACCATTTACTACGAATTCGGAATCAAATGTAAGTCCTTCTATTTACTATTGATCTCAACAATCTTTAATACCGGTTGTCCCAAAACATTTTCAATAAATTGAATTGAACGAGTGTAACGTAATATGATTTAGGAAGATACATTTTTAACAGGTTAACTTTGGCATGTAAATTTTCGAAAAATTACACTAAAATTTTATAATTGCACAACATGACGTCATCCCATTTTTTAAAGGTTTTCAAATGGACTCTATGTTTTTGATATTAATTATTCATAAATTTAAGTTTAATTTTACTCATTATTTCTTTATTCATTTTTTCGACACCGAATGTCAAAATTCATCTGAAATTGTTAAAAATTCTACAGGGCTGAGATTCAAAATTTTTCTGTTAACAAATTACATAAATCTTTGCTCGTTCGTACCTTTTCGGAAAAATCAACAGAATTTGTTTTTGACCCACTCCTCCGGTGCCTTCAACTTTGCTAGAATTTAATCTTTGTGATAACATTTTTTATCCTATGTGTTTTTACATGTGCCATTTTTTTCCAGGGAATGTCACTTTTAAATCAATGTTTACAAATCCATATCCTGAATATGATTCTTCATTTACTCCACTATTTGCTGATACAATTGAAAATCTTTTTAACAACGACACAGATTTACAACAGGAGGCAATTGAAGTGTGTGGGGGGACGTCAAGTTTCACTTGTTTGTATGATTATGCTTTAACACGTGATGCCAGTTCAACGACTGAGAGTCAATCATCATTGAATTCATTTCAAGTGGAACAAAAAATATTAAGTATGTTGTTTTCTTTTGTTTAATACTTGGCGACTATTGATTTGTTTTATCATCATTTGTGTGTGCATGACGTTTTCAATCCATTTATATGCAAGCCTAATTTTCTTAAATTTAATTTTAACTGCAATAGTCTTGGCTCTGCATGTTTAGTTTTAATGGGGACTCTTTGAAGACCAAGATTTTGCTGAATGACCACCTCTCTTATATCAAATTAAATTTAATGCATTTAAGATAAGCCACGACCTATTAGAAGTAGAATCAACAAATAAATTTATTGGTTGCTCAGATCTCGTTTTAAAGAGATCCAGCTCCTGTTTTTCTCTGCCGGAATGATTCAGCTTCAATAAACATGCTAACAAACAAGTAGAATTTACGAAGGAAATTGTGGTTTTTTCCAGGGACTGTTCCAGCCCTAAATAAGTGAGATAGGAAACCCTTTTTACGCCGCTTTTGGATAACAAATAGTACCGATCTGAAAGGCTGGGTGAACATGTTATAATTTTTCATAATTTTAATAACTCTAAAGGATATTGTATTGGAGATGTATTTTTGCCTTTTTGGTAATATTTTTATTCGTGTTACATTAAAATTAGTAACTTATTTTTCCCTTTAAGTCCCATATTGCACAATAGAAAATACTAATAGGTTTGTAAATATGCTAGAATGGATGAAAAGGATCAAAAGATTCCTGACATGAAGCTAAACTGCTAGAAAATTGGTATGTGTACTCACCCTGCCAAGGTTCACTTACGAAATGATTTGTACAGAGGTTCTGAATAATTTCGGGGAGTAATTGAGTTAATTTTTTCTACATCTCATTGATGGAATTGAAACCGCTATTATTTTGCGTCATGTTTTTTCTTGCCTTTACAGTAGCAATATATCACGCTACACGCAGTAGTAGTATATGCAACAAATCACGCTTCACAATATACAAACTTCCCAATATTTTGCGTCGTGGATTCAATTTCCAAGATTACACCGTGAATTCAGCTCATTTTACGGCTAAAAATGTAACGGGACGTCTTCCTAGTCTTTCTTGGTGATTCAAAGGAACGACTTCCTATTCTTTCGTTGAAAGCAACATAAACTTTTAAATGAATAGTATGTTGTCAACAATATTTTACAAACAAATGTCTTATGTTTTTTGCCGTTGCAGTTCTCGTCGTACTTCATCGTACGTCCTACATAAAGCTCCCTACTACTGCAAACAACCACCCCATTTCCCAGCATAATGCATATATTTAGAGCAATATTTTGACTTACTACACTTCATAATTTCTTTGTAATTTGTGAAAATTTATTGTTTTGCCTTTTAGATACATTCCCGCCGAAATTGGCAGGGCCAAAGTCACTCCTTGTATACTACAATCAAAACCATACTTTTCAAATAGATGCCAACACAACGACCAATGTGACGTATTCGTATACATCAAATGGCACAACAATTTCGTTAAATAGCGTAACTGGTTTTTTCTATTGGTTCATTAGCAGTATGAACTTTAAGCTCACTTTTACCGTCACGGACAACAATGGGAGATCCTCGTCCATGATGCCGAAAGTAACGTTATGTGCCTGCTTGAATAATAGCACTTGTAATGCTTCATTAGCAAATTCTCAAATTCATTCATTCAATAATCGTCTTACTTATGGCGAGTGCACTTGCAAACCAAGATATACTGGTCCGTTTTGTAACGTGTCCGTCGACCCATGCACTAATAACCCTTGCTTTTTTGGTGTCACTTGCACTAACAATTTCAAAACATTCCAAGCAGATTGCGGAGCATGTCCTGCCAGTTTTCTTGGAGATGGTAGAAAATGTTATGGTAAGTCAATGAAATTTTGTTTGAGATTTAAAGCTACTTGGTGTCCTGAAATGTATTAATTTTTATCAGTTGCTGTATTATAAGTACATCAATTTTGATACATATTTTTTACCACCATCATCAACATCATCAACATAAACGCTTATCACAGATTAACTGTATAACTTCATTCCAGTAAGGCCATTTACGATTATTAGTAAAATTTGAAATAGTTTTCACAGTCTCTTCATAGTTGTCACTAAATGTTATTTATCTTTAAATCTTCTTTAATTAACACTATCTAGATTGTTTTCGGTCTTTCTTTCTTTCGCTTTCCCTACATCAGACTTTCTTTGAATGTTATTCTTGCTTGTGTGACAGGCAGGGGAGATTTCTTTTAAAGCAAACGATTGCGGTTTCGAACAAGACAATGCAATTTTTACCGTAAGGAATAGATTTAAACACCTTCAGCGCAGCCAAGCAAATCATAATAAACAAAATCATAAAGTTTTGCTGTCTATGTTGTTTTTTGTTTTATTGAGTGTGAATATATTCTTTCAAATCGCAAATCGCATTGTCACGTTTGAAACCGCAATCTCTCGTTTAACCAAAATTCTCCCCTGTTCTCTATGGTATTGTTTTCGGCAGCCTCGTCAGGTCTTCTTTTACAAATCATTTGGCTCCATGGTATCATTTCTGTCATATTATCAGGGTTCGAATTAACGGATCGCGAATCGCGAATTTTGAATTTTGTTTTTCGCGATTGAAATATTTTCAAAACCTTGAAAATCGCGATGTAGAATTTAGATTTTTTGATTTTATATTTCCATTTTTATTCATGCCCAAAATACGCAATGCAAGCACAGAGCAGTGATTTTACACCTTCCTAATAGCTCACCTGCTGTGAGTCAAAAAAAGCCATTTAGCTATTAAGTTGATAATATCTTGAACGTTTGAATGAATCGAAAATTTGACATTAGCCCAAACAAAACAACCATGACCTCATATTTCCACAAAATCATAAAATCTTTTCTCACATTATCCACTATTTCAATTCACTTATCGTCAACATCTGTCAAAAGGGCTTTCTTTAATTTCTATTACAAATGTTTTATTGCGATATTATGTAATCATTGTGGTGTAATTTTTGTAATGAAAACTATTTTGATCTCTTCAATATTGTTATGAATTTCACCTTTGCTGTTTGTACGTAACCAGAACTGCTGACCAGTCTCATAAAGGGTCATGTGTTACCATGGATTGTCATGTGTTATTATGTGTTACCTCGAGTGTTACCATGGATTTATTACGTATTGCTTTGTGTTTAGATAAAAATAGTTTAGGGGGTTCACAGGACTGATGGAGAACTTTGGACTATTACGTTGTGTTATATACTTACCCCCAAAATCATGATGTAATGTTACTAAAAATATATTGAATAATTGTATAAATATAAGCATGGAAATTTTAAGTTTAGTTGCACATCGCGTCCAATGTAGAATAGGCTAGTTTATGCCAAAATCTATCAAATCTCTAGCATTTTTAGGTGAATCTATGTCAGTTTATATTATCAAATGAGTTTCAAAATCAGTAATTTTTGAGTGAATCTTTCATTGTAGATATAAAGTCAATTCAAGGCATATTTAAGACAACACTTAATAGATTTTAAGTTTTATTTTGTGCTGTACATGGTAAAAACATGTCTTGTTCTAAAGATCACAAGGCTTCGGTAAAAACTGTTAAGAAATGGGAAAAAGATTTTGGAACAAGCTTTGAATATGATATGAGTGGGAATGCCGTTGTTAGGTTGAGATGTGCTTTGTGCAAGCGTTGGGAACAAAGAATTAATCAAATAAAAGGTTTCAATCAAACATGGATAGCACCATGGACGTTGTCAATCAAAAAAGATGGCGTAAAAAATCATTGTAATGGTGGGTCACACAAAGAAGCAGTCCGCTTGGAAGAACAGAAGAATATGAGGGCTGCTACATATTTTGAGCAAGTCATTCAAAAGGCTCCAATAGGACAAGGTCTGAGGAAGATGTGTGACAAAGACCGTGAGTCAATTCGTCTTAAAGTAAACTCAGTGTATTTTTTTGGCGAAAAAGGAACGCCCCTTTAGTGATTTCCCTGATCTTCTTACTTTGCAACAAAAAAAACAAATGTGCTGCTACTGTGGGAACTAGCTATGGAAACGACCGTTCTGCTGCTATCTTTACTGACTATATCGGGAATGTTACAAAGGAAAGCTTTAAAGAAGACTTTTTAAAAGCAAACTACTATTCGGTTTTGAGAGATGGGAGCACTGACACGATCGTTACCGAAGAAGAGCTGGTTTATATTCTTTATCTTGCTGAAGGTACACCAATGTTGAAATATTTTTCCATCGAAAGTTCTGAAAATGCAAATGCTCCTGGAATCAAGGAATGCATCGAAAAGTCTTTTGAGCGATTTGGCATTTTAGATCTTCACAAAAAGATTCTTGGCCTAAACGTAGGTGCCAGCGCCAACATGGGCATTTATGCAGATTATTTTCAAACGTTTGGTTCAACTTCTAGATGTCTCAACATGTCCAACAACTGGAAATCTAATGTTTAGGAATGATGCTGTTTCGGGGTTAAAGGTATCCTTGCAGATCTTCTCATAAGCAATGGTTGGGACATTGTAGAGATTATTTCAGAATGGGGCAGATTGAAATATTTTATGGCACCGACTATCGCAAATAACAAGAATTCTCCATACCTGGACATATGGAAAAAGGATTTCACAACTAAACCAATTCTTGATGAGTGTAGAAACGTTCTTCATATTTTCGAAGCTTCTTTGATAACACCTTTTACCAATGCAAAAGTGGAATGAATGTTTTCTCGAATGAACCGAGTGAAAAGTGATTGGCGAAACCGATTTTCAAGAGATAGCTTGCATACATTATTGCGCATTGGAGAAGAGGGTCCATCTTTGAAAGAATTTGACCCAGATCAAACAATAGATGCCTGGTTTGCGGACAAGGTGCGACATTTGTCAACCAAACCGCACAAGTATCCTGCGAAAAGAAAAAAAGGTTTCCGATGGAAATGAAGGAGCTGCAACTTCTACGGATAATTTGACGTTGTCTGATCTTGAGGAAAGTGAGGAAGAACATGAAGACTTTGATGAGGGATTTTAAAGAAATAAAATACAAATAAAATAAAATATTGAACCTGGTTGATAAGAGTATTCGTAGTTTTTTTTTTATTAATAAAATTTCGATTCAAAACGTCAATGCAAAAGATTAATTTTCAAAATACATCCTTCTTTTTCTAAAAGTCAACTTTTTACACTTTTTTCAAAATTCCCGTTTTTGTCCAATTCGAAAAATAAATTTTTCAAAATTTTCTGCTCGCTACGCTCGCCAAGAAATATCATTTTTTCCTATATAAAATACCAAAATTTTCGCGATCCTACTTTTTTTCATTAATTCGAACCCTGTAGTTACTTGTTAGATAATGACAATTACAAGTTTATAGTTACTAGTTAGACAGTACTAAAAACAGGGCTATGTGGGTTTTCAGCCCCCCCCCCCATACCCTTAAATCTTTGTATTTCGCCTCAACAAATATTTTTGATATATATTTTGGTACTTTTGCTGTAACATATGAAACTTTTAACATATATGACGTCATATAATGAATACATAACTGCATTAAATAATAAAATGTATCAATTTTGCACAAATGTTCATTAACCTATCAGTGGAAGAAATTTGGCCATTAAAAATTAACTATTTGCATTAATTACTTTTCAAATAACACTAATTAAGCCTTATTGTTTCTCTAAGTCAAATTTTTTGTTTTGTCAGTTACTTGCTATGAATCTGAAATTATGTTTTACCTAGCAACATTAAACATGATTAGATGCTAACTAATGGTATTTTTAGAATCTACAATGTTCGTTTATTATGTATGGGAGGTTTCATACTATATTCCCGTTTAATGCTGAAATAGGAAGGGGGACCAAAATGGCCAGCCCGGACAAAATCATCAAATTTTCTACCCGGGTCAAATAGGGTTAATGACGCTTTTGGAGTTTGTTGGAGTGCCATCTTTAAACTATGGAGTTTGTGTCATCTCTAAACTTTTGAAATTCGAAATGATTCACTGATAAAATTCGTCAAATCGATTTAGGAGCAAGCAAATTGTTTAAATATGGACTGGAAATAATGGCGTTCTTTAAATTGACTTTAAGACTCTCAAGTGAGGGCTATTTTAATTTCCAGTTTTGGACTTGTAAACGTGATTACAGATTCCAAACTCTAAGTTTGGCCTTCGTTTTTAGTGAAGTTGTCATCCTCGTGGATTTTGAGTTACAGCCCTTCAAACGGAAATGGTTTTTTCGAATCTGGTTTCTGGTATATTTTAAAATGTTTGTTCAACTCAAGTTTGAGCTTTTTTTCATTTCTTCATGTTTTTGGATGGAAACGTTTAATATTTTTTGGGACAAGCACATAGATATATAAAAAACATGGACTTTTTTGATAGACATTTCTTAAAAAGATACATAGGGTAGGGATGTCGTCTTCTTAAACGTTGCCTGCTACCTAACACCTCTTGCTACGTATAACATCAAGACCCGCTTGTTCTAATTTTATTAATTTTACTTAACCGGAGCTGATGCGGGCAGAACTCAGCTGCTTCATGCCTATTTCTTTTTCGATTTCTTTTGCTAAACTACCCTTTTCTTGGCATACTTTTGAATGTCGTGCACACTTCTTTGGCTCTGTCTTCTGGTCACTTTTATTGCTGGTCAAACTGAAATATATGAAAATGAACTGCACACAAATCACAACGCCAAGAGTCGAAGCAATAACGATAGTAATTGTATGTCTCCGCCAAAAGGAGCTGTTTGCCTGATCCGCTGTTAGAAAGGAAGGTAAAATATATCAGAAAGATTCTCTTGATAATATAAAAATGTTATTGATTGGCATAAATAAAAATGATAATGAAAATTGGTTCTTCATAAGTATTTTAGTAATAATGCACATCTCAGAACCGCAAAATTTCTGCACCAGACACTCAGTACACGCAAGTACACGCAATTTGGCGTGTACCTGACGTTGCGACTAGCAGGTGTGTATGGTATCATACTCCCCAGTAGTCATTAACTCCAGTGAAATCAGTATGTGTGGGTATCATGCAGGATCAACGCAAGGGCTGCGACGATCGGTAACGACGATCGGTCTTCTTCCTTTCTTCTTTTCCAGCTTTTAAGAAGTGTTTCATGAAGCAGATCTTGTAATAAAAGAGACAGTCAGAATCTTCAGTGAATCTTAAGGAAAGATCTCAAATGTATTGTGACAATATGTGTATTCCTATGTTTGCAATGCTTGTATGAAGGAGATTTAATTTTGTAATTTTGTTTGTGCTTGACCTTGATGTAAGAGGCTACAACTTAAATTTGATACAATGTATTCCAAAATCTATCAAGTAATTCCACAGCTTTACAAAAGGAAATCCAATGGTTTCTACAAGCCATAATGTATAGTATTGTCAGCAGAAAACCTCAATTTTTGTTTTCATTGAGTATAACTTAGTGATCGTTGTGTAGATTTTGGCAAGCGAGTTGTCAAATTATACATGGACGCCTCTTACTGCATCAACTTTAAAAAAAAATAAAAGAATAATAAAACTAAGCTCCTCCACAGTAGCTGTGCAAACGTGGCAACACTTTTTGGGAGACGTGGTATTTGAAATATCAATAAGAACTCACCATCTTCTGCAATAAACTGCAGGTCTCTGCTTGGATCATTGTAAAAATGCGAGCAGACCGGGAATCCCTTTGGTGGAGTTGGGCTTCGGTCTACAGCTTCGTTTATGACCATTGCCATGCCGTCCAAAGCATGTACTTCAATGTGGCAATGCAGGAACCATTTTCCTGGATTGTTCGATCGTATCCTCAAAACGACATATCCGCCGGTTGGAACTATAATGGAATCTTTGCGAGGCGGATTCTTGAGATTAAGGCCCGGTATATTGCCTCCTCTCCATTCCGGTCTTGACCATCTGGCTTCGTTGCAAAAATTTATTTTAGGATCTCCTCCGCAGTCAACGTCAGGATTATCCGCAGACAACTGTCCCGTCATTTGATCATATGCGGGGTATCCCATTTTTAGGAGGTAAAAACTGTGTCCGTGTAAATGGACGGGGTGTGACCACCCTTTTCCCTTGCCCATGTTTATCCATACCATTTGAATGGTCTTGTCATAAGGCAGATCTAGTCCGTAATGGCAATAACATACTTTGTCAACTCCACAATCTTGTTTGTTACAATCATAAGTTTCTGCGATTTGATCGGATTGAGTCAACGATGAGATTCCAGGCATGACGAATTTTCTTCCGTTAACTGCTCCTGGCGTAACCTTAAGTCCTGGAAAATGAAAATTGAGGAAGTGCTCTTCAGAGTCGCCTTCGATGTATTCAGGTGTTGGTTCCGGTTCTTTCGAGTGCAAATCGTCAAACGTAAGACATTTAGTGAAGTACCCGGTGGGGAAATATAGAAATGGACAATTCAAAACTATGCAGATGTGGTTTACCGTGCATTCTTGTCGTTTCGTTGTAGGCTCTTTCTGGCTTGCTGTTTCATAATGAAGGACTGCTTCTACGGTGTGGTTCACCACATTTGCCTGCAAAGGTAATACGTTTTGTAATAAAAGAGACAGTTAGAATCTTCAGTGAAACGTAAGGAAAGATCTCAAATGTATTGTGACAATATGTGTATTCCTATGTTTGCAATGCTTGTATGAAGGAGATTTAATTTTGTAATTTTGTTTGTGCTTGACGTTGATGTAAGAGGCTATAACTTAAAATTTGATACAATGTATTCCAAAATCTATCAAGTAATTCCACAGCTCCAAAGGAAAGGAAAGGAAAAAAATGATCCCAGGCTAAATGTGTTGAGAACAAGCTTCGAAAGATTTGTCATTTGAAATTAAAAAACTTGAATTTGTAATTTTTGGAATATCATTCCTCCTCCTCCTGATTTAAGATAAAAGCTAATGGGGATCTCGCTATCTCGAACTCTCAAGAGAATGAGAATTGTTTGCAATAGCGTGTGTGCTTTTAAATTAAAATCTATTGAAATTTAAACGGACGAAAACTGTCAGTAAACTTCCAGTATAACTCGAACTCGCTAAACTCAACCTCCTATTTGGCTGTAAATTTTGCCTATTTATTTGTGTGTTGATTTAGCTTTGATAAATATAAAAACTTTGTCGCTCGAAGCAATTATTTTCTAGACTCGAGGTAGCAATAACTTTGTTATTTAGCTCATTTCCTCTTAAAAAAATTCATAACCGTTATACAATCACTTCGTACAAGTTAGCCTACACGGGGTACGAGTTGACTTTAGCACGGGGGGCGCAATGGAATTTGATAGAAACTTTGCTTGACGCAAGATCCAAGGATTAGGATTAGGAATTTTCGTATTCCTGCTGTACATGCCCTAAAGCTCCACCTTTGATAAAGAGACTCCTCTTATTTTTGCTTCAGGCTGTTGTTATCTCTCAATTAACCTACTGTTTTATCATTGTGTTGGTGAGAATTTAGTGTCTGAATCCTGATAAAGTGGTTTCTTAAAGGCTGGAGTTCACTACATTACGTATTTATCACTTTCTATTTTTAAAACGTTTTCAACACATTTAAGACACTATCTGAGGTACATTGTATGTCATTATCTTTTGTTATTTTTGCAATACTCGACCTTGGACCTTAGACCTTAGACCTGTCCAGGACTCCTTCTGAAATCAATGCGAAACGTCAATTCGTACTCAGTGAATTTTGAGAAAATTTAGTAAATTGGAAGAGAGAAAGCAGAACACTTTGCAAACTGTTTAAAAGAGAGATACTTGACTACTATACTTCTCGGAGTTGGTTGTCTAAATTAATCGTTAATTCAATTCATCCCATCTGGCTCTTCTTTACTCGTTTTAGGTTTTTCTCGTTTTATGTTTTTCTCATTTAATGACAAAAAGAAAGGCTTTAGTCAAGTCCCTGCCGTGGTGAACTTTTTATGCATGCATATGAAATGAGCTGCATTGCCTTGCCGAAGTATTTTTCATTTGAAAACAATAATGCTCCGTCTTTGAACCTCTGGCGCCAAAGGACACTACTGCCTGGCCCGGTTAGCATCATATCAACCGGGCCGGCCCGTTTGTTGAGTTTTGATAAGGAAATACAGCCAACTTGAGGCGGGATCCGGGCAGATGAATAACGAGACTTTGAGAAAGGGGGCCAGCCCAGTATCCATATAAACATAAACTGAATTTCATTGAGCTTTGACCCAGCAGGTGGTATCTCTATACAGAGTTTATAGAGAGTGAACTAGTCCACTATGGGACCAGCCCACCTCACATAAACAGGCCCATATTAATTGCGTTCTTACCTCCATGCTAACACCTCTAATCCAATAATTTCCGATTTCTTGGTCAGCGGTAAGAAGAAAGTCGAACCGTTCTCCGGGATTGAGAATGAAAGACTCCGCCGCAGTTTCCACGACTTCGTATGCGTCCGAAGCCACAATTGTCAGATTATGTTGGTCAACTGATACGCGAATAGGGTAAATCGAACCAACGCCAATCACTCTAAATCGAACTGTTTCTCCTTTTGTAACATTGTACCAGTGTAGTGGGGTCTCGTTTTGCACCCCTAGATATCAAGAAGCAAAATAATAAGAGTTAGACGCAACGATATTTAAGGGTATTATATAGGCTTTTGCCTTTCAGCCTCTTATTCACTTTCTTATTAGTATTATTATGATACGATAATAAAGACCCGCTAACATGGAGTAAAGCAACAAGTTAATTAATTTAAAAGGTAAACGTAAATCTTCTGCATTTGACTTGTGGGAGTTTTGAAACTAAAACGAGAACGAGCGTGCGAGTTGCTTAGAACAAGTTTATATCTGCATTGATTAACGGTAAAACAAAAGTGTAAAGTAAGAACCCGCAAATAAGAAACCGGTTTTTGAAAATCAGCCTGTCTGGATTCTTAACATTTTGTCAAGTTATATAGAGTTTGGCTGATGCATAATGTGATAGAAAAATCAAAGCAACGTTCCTCTATTATCTGAGATATGTTGGTCAACTAGTAAATTTTTGCAAAACATCAGCCTGTGGTTTCTTATAAGTCAGTTTCTAATTGGCGGGCTCTTATTGTATGCGTTAGGCTGCTAATTGCAGACTTGCTGCATACTCTATACTAGCTGGTAGCGTTGTCAAGTGCTGCTAAGAGTCTAGTCTATAAGAAAAGTCCTACAAAACGTATTTTGCATGAAGCTACTTACTTTGTTCAGATACTGTCATAGTGGGGTCATGGTATTGCTTTGTTCGGTTACTAACGTCAGCAGTGTGGTTGAGAAAGTTTGTCTCCCTTTGCAAATGAATTTGAGGATAGTTTGTTTGAGTTTATAACGTTGAGTAAGTTGCGTTGAGATAATGTCTTGAATTTTTGTACTGTAAATATTGGATCTGTACTGAACATTCAGCTCTTACACTGTAAATACAATTTATGAACCGTAAATGTGGTTTCTGCCGTAAGTGAGAAGTAAATACCGTTTTTTGTACTTTAAACACTGTTCATACACTGTAAATATACTCATAACGAAAGCGTGCATCCTTTTTACTCATGGTGCACATCACATGAGCTTTATTTAATTCATAATAACTGCATGTTGCATTTCATTTTTGCTATGGTATTGCATTCGTTTATGCTATAACATACACGAAAAGGAACTGTAATCATAGCATACACGATTGTAATTCTAAATAACTTTGATTATGCCAATTTACCTGTGACAGGATCTAAAAATCGCCCTCGACCTTCTATCAAAGCAGACACCCAAGGTACACCACTGAATTTTCCTCCGTCCAAAGTTTCAGTACTCCTATATTTTTTGCTGTCGATGAAATTTCCGTATACCATTCTTACATACACCTAACAAGAAGTTTAAAATTGCATCAGATAATTACATAAATGATATATTTCATTGTATCCTAAACACAATATCGAGACAAAGATTTTTTATTGAATTTGTATATTCGCGATTGTGGTTATTCTGTTTGTTTCTGCAGGAGTACACTGTATTTTAAAGTGACGAAAAGTGTACTTTTTCAGCTTTTTCAGACAGTTTTATAGTCTCACTCCAATGCTATTTCATGGCTTTTCCCGTCGAATTTATGTTGACACTGCAGTGGAGGGAAAAAGGAATAGCAAAGGAGGGAAGGAAGGTGCATCAACTTCTCGCCTCCGCTATTTCCTTTTTATTCCCTCGCAGTATCAACACGAGTTTGACGGAAAAGCCACAAAATAGTCTTGCAGCAAGACTAAAAGTTATAAGATTTTCTGGACTCTCTTCAAAGCTACGTACATAAATTTTTTTAAATATGGCTAGCTCCAGCCTGAGGCTAGTGTTTCTTATTATTTTGCTCCATTTCAGCCTCAAGGGTTTCTTGTTTATGTTCTTTATTTCATTCGGCAGTTTTGCACTGATGTACTGATGATATGTAATGTAAAGATAACATGTGACTTATTATATATTGTGACTTATGTGGAAATTCTTGTTCATCATATTTGTTTGTTTTTCAAATCTTATGCCTTTCTTATTTTTTCTACAATAGTGACTTATTTTTTCTACAATAGTGACCTTTTCTGAAAGCACATTATTATTTCTTATATAGGCTGTTCTCAGAAATAAAACGTGTAGTGGTTTGTTAGACTTTTCACAAAAGTCTCAGTTCGCTCCTCCACCTTACATCCCTCCGCTACACTGACAAAGCGACGTCAGATCCATCAGAGAGCGATGGGAAACAAAGGACTCGTGTAGCAAGGCTAATGGTTGATATCTGAAGAAAATAAAATTTGACTTCAATTTGGGATTTTTCAGGGAGTCTTTGGCGTCACTTTGGGATTGTTTTGGGGAGTCTTTGGTGTCACCTTAGGGTTGTTTTGGGGAGTCTTTGGCATTACTTTGGGGAGTCTTAGGCGTCACTTTGGGATTGTTTTGGGGAGTCATTGTTGTCACCTTAGGGTTGTTTTGGGGAGTCTTTGGCATCACTTTGGGGAGTCTTAGGCGTCACTTTTGGATTGTTTTGGTGAGTCTTTGGTGTCACCTTAGGGTTGTTTTAGGGAATCTTTGACGTCACTTTGGGGAGTCTTAGGCGTCATTTTGGGATTGTTTTGGGGAGTTTTTGGTGTCATCTTAGGGTTGTTTTGGGGAGTCTTTGGCGTCACTTGTGGAGTCTTTGGTGTCACTTTGAGATTGTTTTGGAGTCTTTAGAGAAGGGTAGCATGACCAGGATATTCGTTATTACATATGACGTCATTGACAACAATTTGTTGTCAGTGACGTTGTTACGTGACGTTGTCAATGACGTTGATTCATTGTATAATGACAATGATCTGTTGTCAATAACGTTGTCACAGATCATGTCATTGACATACATTTACGATACACACCTCGTTAGAGTCGTGATGATGCCAGTCTCCAACTTGCATTATCATGTCCCTCAACTCAGGCACACCATCTTTAGGTCTTTCTTTCACAACAAATGCACCGTACGCGCCATTCGTACGTTGAGCACCAACATGGGAGTGGTACCAAAATGTACCTTTAGGTTCCGCCTGAAAATATGAATAATGTTCATGAAATATAGGAATTGTGATTCACTTTATTTGATTAATCAGACAATCACGCAATCACAAACAAATGAAAATTCTCGCCAATCGTATTGCAAGAAATCAAAATAAAGTGATTTGATTGGCTAACAAATTTTTTTTCTCAACCGAGGCTGCTATCAACGGAATTCATCTGTTCAAATTTTGGAAATATGCATTGTCATCAGTATCCAGCGAGCCGGATTGTGGACAAAAATAGAGACAAATTAAAATTAAAATCTTTTTATGCAAAATGTATTTCAAATGTTTTCACGAGTAATTCAAAAATTAAGTGTAGTCACGGGCTATAGAAATCATAGTGTGTATTTTCTGATTTTGTTATTGGTTTCCAATTACCCATGTATTTTTATTGTGTCCCTTTACGCTGGTGTATCTGAATTTATTTGTTTCTATTTTTTGATTTCTTATCACCAACGAGAGAGAAAAAGAGTGTGATTTTTTTCTCGTTTGGGCATGGGTGGAAGGACACAATAAAATAATAAAATGCATGGGTGATGAGAAACCAAGAATAGACAGCACACAAACATAAAAACACACGCGAGTGGTAGGACACAACAGAAGATATTCAAATTTCCTTATCAATGTTGCTATCAGGAAACATCCATGTCAAAGGGCAGTAGCTAAAATGTGTCACAACGAAAGCTCTCGTTATCGATTTGACTTTATTTACCTCTATGTAATTGGATACTCTTGCTGGCAAGTTTTTGACTAGCTTTTACACAAACGTCATTCATAAATTGACTGAAATTTCATTTGAATTCTCAAGTTACGCCCAATAATGTTTTAGAGTCAGATTCTAGTATTTCTGAAGCACACATATTTACTATTACTTTATATGTTTTTGAACCGAATGTTTAAAGATCACAGTTCGTTTAGTTTCCTGAAATTCAGAAGTTAAACTTGAGTCTTTTTCCATTTTTGAGAGCACTGTTTTAAGGTTTTTATCTCCAACATATATTATGGTATGGTCCGCATATTTACAAACCTCAGTACACTAGGTAGAAAGTCATTAATAAAGTAATCCTCAGTACACCAGAAGATCATTAGCAAAGAAGATTAAACATTAAAAGAAGAGGGGCCCTGGTACCGATCCATGCGGTACTCCAATTTTGAGTTACATCAGGTGCTAAATGTTCCATTTTTCTTTACCCTGTCGCCTATCGGAAAGAAAGCTGCAGATTTAATTCAAAGAATTACCACCAAGTCCATAGGCATCTAATAATTTTGCTAAGACTAACTCGTGATTTAAACAATCAAGGATTTAGAAAAGTAAATTAAAACCGCACCAATGTATCCTTTATTCTCGAGAAACTGAGCATGTTGTGGGTATAGTCTTTGCGAAAACCACACAGATACATCGAGAAGGGAAAAGCCTGTTTCTTGGGTTATACAATATTTGCTCTAAGATTTCGTATTCAGAGTTTAGAACTGTTATCGGGTGATAATTTTTCTTCTGCATAGCATTTTTTGCTTTAAATATTGAGGTAACTTCTCTCTCTTTTGGTTTTTTAGGGAGCTCATGGCCGTCAACCATGTTATTGTAGAAATATTTTAACCACATTAAGGAAATGTTGGAATTTTTTTATGAAATGGCTCCAAGGCAGGTATGTTGAATATTCTGATTACATTTATATAGTACATCTAATTTTTTTAATATGGTTAGTTTAGAATGTGACATACTAATGATTACTTATATAAATTCAGCTGAAAGTTAACGAAATCAATTCAGAAATTTATCTGCAGTGGTCACATGATTTTGACATTTACTGTCATTATCAAAACCTCTAATTTTGCATTTATTTAGCCAATTTCTCCAAGCAAGGTATCAAAATTTAAGTTGACGCCTCTTCGATATTACTCATGTAGAAACAAAATTTCAAAACTTCATCTCCTCCACAGCAGCCTTGGAAACGTTTTTGGACACCTGGTAGTTATTGATAAACGTTTTAATTTATTTTTTCTATTCTCATGTTAAAAATTACAACAATAACTGAGTTACAAATAACGATACCACAGGATACAAATTTAGGACTAAAAGTTAAAATACATGAATACAACATTTCATTCTTTGGAAGACCAAAACAAGGATTTCTTTTACCTTGAATTTGTATGTCCAGGTCTGTCCAGGTCCAATAGGACATTGCGTTATATAAGCCACTCCATCCATCCATGGGGTACCTATCTGATGAATACCGTGCCAATGTAAAGATGCACTGTCGCTTAGTAGTTTGTTCCGAACATGAACAACTGCCTAAAATAAGAGAAAAATCGTGTTCAGTTGCTATAGCACAAAACTTGTATGGAACACCGGGTGTTTAAAGTTTTATCAATTTTAAATTTACGCTCACTGCAAAATGGAATTAACAAATTCTATTTTTGGCCATGTTTCACGTATTGGGATTTTTATATGAGAATTAAAGTCATCAAGGCGGTATCGTTGGTAAGGTTTTACAGAAATCTAAGCAGCATTACTTTTACTTCATTTCATTAAGTTATCGTATTTAACGTGTCTAGCCCGCGAAAGTCTCGAGATGACTTATTTCCAGCAGGGGACACGGGTCATGCAGCTTCAGTTTCAGGCACATACACTTGCGATTCTTGCAAAGTATGGGTTTCTGCGCCTGGTGCAGGGGAACCCCTCAGGGCGACCCCGGTTCTTCCTCTTGATGTGACCACACCTCGTGATTCATTTTGCCTTTGCCTGGAATTACAGAGAGTTAGCAGCTCTCCTCGCATTTTCGCAGCAAGTATGACCTTGGTTGGATTCGAACCCATGACCTTGCGATCGTGAGTCAGGCGCCTTAACCACTAGGCCATCCTTGCTGGGATAATGAACATTAACATATTAACATATGGGATAATTAACTACCCCGAGTAGCCCGGGTACCAGAGATGATACTTCATAGCAATGATTAACATTCACATCAAGCGAAAACAATTAACAATTAAGAAAATATAATATCAAACCGTTTGTCCTTCATATAAAATTATTGGTGGCCCTGGAACCGAATTGTTGACAGCTATCACCATTCTTTGATGTCCGTCGGCAGTGATAACCTCCTCCGGGGGTATGACATATGTTGCATTCGACCAGTGATCATGATATTTGTAGAGGAGGCCACTGTGTCCATATACGAGGTCTGAGTTATGCACCATTGTGAGTTTTTCTTCCAGTATCAACCAATATTCGCAAATGTCATTGTTTGGATTGCAGATTTCGTACGGAACAGCGAATTGTGCGCCATGATTGAAGATTAAGACGAGAAATAATGACAAAAGATAATGATGCATTTTGACGTGGAGTGATCAGGTAGTGCTGCAAAGTGATTGATGAAAGTGATTAAAAGTGATTGATATTTATCATGTATTGATTAACTAACGAATTTGCCATTTTCTTGAAAGTTCGTCGTTTCATTCATATTCTGAAATAAAACTCATATAACCTGAAACGTGCTACACACCGGCAGGAACTGATGCAAAAGAATTTGAAAAAGAGCTCTTCAGTTTACATGAGACCTTGAGACCTAAATAAGAATTTAATCCCGGTGGCGGTGAAACACCTTATTATACGGGTACGGGCATGAACTGTCGATAAAGATGGGTTTGAAGGAAGGCATTAAATTGCCACAACACATTGGTACCAGGCGCGGATCCAGAGAAAATATTGAATGAGTTACTGAAGTTTCCGAAATTTTTTGGGGCCACGCCCTTTTAAACAAGAGAACGCCCTATTTTAGATTCTATGTCCTTACAAGAAATGTTTCCACTTCCCCCAGGTAGTGTCAAGAACCGA
>JAYJMH010004441.1:0-27144 GCA_036873815.1 Phacellophora camtschatica | reverse complement strand
AAAGTGTGAGGAGAGCTGCTAACTCTCTGTAATTCCAGGCAAAGGCAAAAGGAATCACGAGGTGTAGTCACATCGAGAGGAAGGACCTGGGTCGCCCTGGTGGGCCCTTCCTGCGCCAAGCGCAGAAACCCATACCTTGCAAGAATAGCAAGTCTATGTGCATGAAACTGAAAGGTTATGTATAACCCGTGTCCCCTGCTGGAAACAGGTAATCTCGAGACTCTCGTGGGCTAGGCACGTTAAATACGGTCACTCAACTCAGCTATTAGTTTCTATTTGTTGGAAATTGAACATTTTGATTAAATGGTCATATGTTGCATTTCTATAGTTAGCACGAAAAGGTTTTAATTAAAATGTTCTTGACAACTTTATTTTGAATAAACTAAAATATTTAGAAATATGTTTTTAAGGGCTACGAAGACTGGAAAAGGCATCAAGCGGACAAAGAAGTGAATAATCGAAATACGGCAGTGATAAGACATGCCAAAATAGAAGATGTTTACTCCAAGGATATCAAAGTATGTTTATGTATGTTTATGTACGAAAACTGTTAATTTCTGTTAGTTTTTTTCACCCCCCTGGAAGATACATATGTCTCATTAATACCATATGTATCATTTAAGGCGTGAATGCAGGCAGGATTTTACATTTCTTTCAGAGTGCATTTTAAAATTTATCTCTAATTTTTGTTTTGTTCGTTTTGCAAAATGACAACTTGGGTAGGATTTACTTGTTAACTGAAGCGTGAACAAAAAAATCAACAACTTTATTGGATCAACAAAGAAATTGCAATTGAATTAGTCGAAACGCGAGTTCTTTTTGAATTATAGAATGATCTTAAAACGGCTTACCATTCATTGTCACTTTTATGAAATCCTGTCCGGTCCTGTTTCTATTGAAATCTTATTAATTGTTCAGCTTTCGTTTTTATTTTCATTCAATTTTATCTAAAATGGAGGCATTTCAGTTTGAAAAAGCTCTTTAAAGTGAACGTTTTGAAAAAGTTAATTTTAAAAACGCATTCTTTTAAATTCAACGTTTTTGAATGCCACCACTACTGTGAAAAATAACTTTTTATTATCGTTTTGAGGGCTTCGCGTGTGTCTTGATATTTCTAATGGAAACGCTTTCATGATCTTTTTTTCCTTATTTCTTCGGGAAGCTGTTGCTCTAATGAAAAGGTTAGCATTTGCACGTTAGAAATGTTAAACGGAGCACTGGGTACGAATTTCCTTAATTGTTGGCACTGCTAAAAAATTGACCACAATTATCTCATTCGACCATTTGTCAAGTTGAATTTTAAATATTTATAACGTTGACCAAATTTCAATGTTTATGAATGATATCGTTAGCAGTCAATCCACAAAACAAGTTGCCAACATGCAGTAAAATTAAATATTCGAGAGGATTAGTGCATGGAAATTACTAAAGTTTTTTAGGTCATGCGCGAGACTAAGAGATCATATAAATGCCATTATTAGAAATCGTTTTGCTGCAAGGTCATGCAAAATTTGATTTATTGCACTAAGTACGCAAAAATAAGACAATCAATGCAACAATGGTGTTCTTGGCTTATCAGTTATTTTTATTCAATCAAACTGGATTTAAGGGCGTCTTCTTTTAGATTTTCCAAACCTTCCAAATCCTGAACGTTACGTTTCCTTCAAAATCCTCGAAACGATACGTTTGCAAGAAACCGAATTCAAAAGTTTAAAAGATCACGAATTATGTTTTATCTTAAAATTAGCGTTCCTAGCCCCGAAGGCGTGCCTCCTAGCGACAGTAGCAAGCTTCTTGGAAACTTTGAATTATCGGAAACCAGCTTTCAACAACAGAAGGTTTTGGAGAGTGTCTAAAGTTACCGTTTTCAGAAGATTAACTTTAAAAACTCGAATTCCAAAAAGGTTGCCGTAAAAGAATTGACTTTAACGAACACGTTCTAAGAGTATGCTTTTTATTTTTATTGCGTCACTGGTGGACACTACCTGCTCATTAGTGCTTAGTGTATGTAGCAAGTGAAAATCTCGTAAAATAGAAGAGCAAGGTTTTCAGAAAACAATGCAATTTGCAGCTGCTTTCAATTACAGTAGAAATAATAATCTTAACAAGCACCGAAGCTTCGTGTAACTAAAACACTTCTAAGATTTAAACCAGATTACATTATACTGGAACTATAAATTAAACATGATCTGTTCGATATGTAGCATGGAATTTAGGCAGTTGGAAATTGTTGGTTGTCTGTAATAAAATCTGAATACTATAATACTATACCCTATCCAAGAACTTAACAGTTGTAGTATTGGTTGTTATTGCCATATCACCTATTTCGTTGAGTAACATTTCGTTGTTTGGTTGATCTCATTAAAAACCGAAGCTTGTCTGCATAAAAAAAAAATGAGTTCAAAGTATTTTGCACCATTGAGCTCAATCAACCAAAGAAAAGTAACCGAGAAGTCAATCTTTCGACGGTGGTCGAACTTGAAGGTGTGAATTTTCAAATTAACTATAAATTACCTTGTTTCTAGCTGCTTGAATGTAACTTTTACAAAATTTGCTCTTTGTGTTTGTTGTTTCTTGAGATTTAGTGTTTAGTTAAATTGCTAGTTTGTACGGTTTAATGCAATAAACATTACAACTTAGATAAATGTATATCAAGGAATAAAGGCAAGAATTTTTAAAACGAAATCTTCAACTTACACTAATTTACTATTGTCAAGAATAGTGCATGTAATCAAATCAAAATGAACCTAATTATGAAGAAAATTGGTTGGGTTTGTTGTGATGTTGTGTTCGTGCATGTATCGTGTAATATGTAATTTAAGAAACTACCTTTATGTAACAGGTTGGTGATGTGGTCAAAGTGGTATGTGATGAAGAATTTCCATGCGACTTGGTTGTTTTGTCTTCAGCGCATGAAGATGGACAGTGTCAAATTACAACGGCTAATTTAGACGGCGAAACTAACCTCAAGGTAAAGGACCATTTATTTTTTTTACGATCAAAGATTTTGCCATGACCAAGGTCGCGCAGAGGTTTTATAGGTCAAATATAGTGACCGGCCCCTAATGTTGATAGCAAGATTTGGATATGGCCTCTAGTGAGCAAAGCTTTATCCAGCTATGCGTACATTTTCCCCTCTGCTTAGTTCGAATACATATAGATTAACTGAAACGCACACAGGTACAAACAGAATATTTTTCTTTTTTGGCGAAAACGCATCTAGTCAGGTCTTTTATTTTGTTTTTAGATAGTGAGTTAATAACTGAATATCCGCCACGTTGTTGTTGGAAGTTGCTTTAGCCAAGTAGGGAAATAAATTTTGAATCACTTCTTTCTGATCCTTGGTGTTTTGCTGCGATCTGTTTTACTGTATGACCTTTCAGGGGTATTCATTTAAAATTGCATCGCAAAAGTTAAAGCGATGACAAAACATAACACATAGGGCTTGGATTTTGGGCCAGCAATAGTACATGTTGTGAAACATAGTATTTTTTCCTACCTAGGCTAAAGAATGATAGCTTTTTAGCTTAGCTAGATCCTTAAGAGGCGCTGCATTTAAATTACCTCAAAAACTACAAATAAAATAGCGGGATACCCATTAACTAAATGAACCGCTTAGAAGATTTAACTTTGATTGCTTCAAACTGTAATGTTGTAATTTTGATTATTAAAGGTGAGAAAAGCAATAGCAGAAACCGCAAAGTTAAAAAATCCTGAAGAGCTGGCAACTTTAACAGCTGCGATTGAGTGTGACCATCCAGAATATGATATGTATAAGTATGTGTTTTGTTTTCTTTTTGAGATTTTTAAGACAGAAAGCAATAGCAGCAACCTCGAAAATCTTTTCTTTGTTAACATATTTTGACAACTTACCTTTCAAGTAAAAATTAATTTGTATATGAACCATCAAAAAAGAGAGAGAGGGAGAGATTTTCTCGTTGTCTTTTTGAATTTTTGATGACAAATAAATCAACGATACTATTGCGTAATTTTTTCATTAATTTGTTTACGCTGTGAAAGGAAGCCCGATCTTTGCAGGCAAATATTTTTCCAATATTATCAGGAAAGTTTATTAATTAATAGCATAGTAATTTGTTTATCATTTGTTCATATACTTTATCAAAGTATTTTTTTTCAACATTCTCAATATTTAATAATCTTTCAGTACTTTTAAAACAGTAATTTTTCAATATTTAACAAAGGCTTGATATCGCAGCTTTCTTTCTCGTTGGCTGCCTTCAAAGCTCTTCAAAGATCAGTTTAATTCCTGCGTAAAATATAAAAGCTATGTCATGTAATATTTGTTACTAAATATTAAAAAAAAATTATTTTTGAATTATTTTCTGACATATTGGCAATATTAGTAAGTAGATGGCATACTCAGAAAATAATTTATGAACTGATTACAGCACTTCAGGCTTATCAAATTATGGATATAATTAAAATTAATTTAATTTTTTGTTAGAAAGTTAACAAAAATGCTTTTAAATCAACCAATGTTACTAAATAACTTTGTTAGACTAAACTTTATATTTATTTGAAGACAGTCAAAATAGTCAAAATAGTTTTACACCCTTCAGGTACTACTCCGTGAAAAAGGTTTATGGACATATTTTAGAGACTTTTTTCCTTTTAAATGTTCAAAAACTTTTCTCATTGGAAATTGAAAAAAAACAAAATGTTGTCACTAATTTGATAATTTTTGTATATTTTTCACTCAGTTTTAATACGAAGATTTTTTACCGAGAATCATTGCTTTTGAAATATCGAATTTTAGAATAGATGTATTGTTGATTTCATTAAAAATCTCAATTCATTTTTGGTACGATGTCGTATATTGGATTGTCTCATTTTTGTTAGATTTAATGGAAGGATTAAGTTACATGATGATCAGTCTGGAGAAGAAAGAATATTGTAAGTTTATCTTTTCTACCTGAACATGGGTTACATGGTTGTTTTGTTTTCACATTTAAGGCGTAGTTCAGTGCAACTAGCATTTTAATTGTACAAAATTTTTCGAGGATTATTCTTTCAAGGTAAAATAAAGACAGTGCTGCTTGAAAACTTAAATTTTAATTGAAACCAATAGTATTAAAAAGTATTGTAATTTCAAAACAGGAGCTTTTATTCTTTAATTTAATTTTATGATGTAATGATTTTTCGTGAATTTTGTATCTACGTAAAAAAGCACAAAGCTGTTAAACTGTCATTTTTGTTTCAAGAAATCATGACAAGTCCTAGTTATATGTTTAACTTTTTCTCGCTCCCGTTTATATATAATTAATTAGTTTTTCATGTTTCAGTGAGTAAAAGAAGCAATTCAAGAAAATATTTTATTTTAAAAACTCGGAAATAATTCGAAAATTTTGTTTTTACGTACCGTCCGAAGATAAGACGCTAACTGCTGCTTAGCAACGGTTGGTGTGATTCTGAAATGTGTTAACAACCTGTCCCCTGAAGATAAGACATTAACCGCTGCTTAGCAACGGTTCATGTGATCCTTAAATTGGTTAACCTGTTTGATATCAGCTTTGATGTCTGATGTTTGATGTCTGCACATAACATTCGAAATTAATCGAATTTATTTACGCGAAGAAAAGTATTGAAAACTTGGTTGTTATCAAATTCTAAAAAATAATGCTCATGTTTAGTTAAATAGATAAAACTTTGGCTGAAATATATGTTTTGGTGTCTGTAAATTAAATTGAAAACTTTAAAGAAAAGGCAACTTTATCAGATTGATCTTTTAAAATACAGCAAAACCACGACAAAGTCAAGGGAGGGAAAAAATGGTTTGAAAAATCGGGAGCTCGAAAAATTAAATGTATTTTATTAGAGTTTGTTATCCAAGGCACCAGGAAATAAGTTCAGAAAATGACTGAGTCGTTATTTCCCAATCCCCTGGCGTTTGCCCGTTTTATCTTCATTGATTTACTTTAATGGGGAATTTACTTCAGCAAGTATTAATCGTAAGAGTTTTATTTTTTATCTTTTTCGCCAGTGCTCTTGGGCCTACCAATCTGTTGTTGAGAGGAGCAAGATTAAAGAACATTCCTCATGTGTATGGTATGAAAAAATCGAGTTTTTAGAATTATTTTAGTGAACATAAGATTTAGAGCCTATAATGTTGTTTATTTATCCGTCCATACCACGGGTGATAAAAAACGTGAATACTGTTTTTACCGTATTTTTGCTGTTGCAACAATTTTTTTCGTTTTTCGTTTAAAAATTTAGAAAAAAGAAAATTGTTTTTACTCAGATATTTTATGTCCGAAATTTAACTCATCCACTCCGGATTTATTTCTAATTGACAGGCAAACCATATCAGAGTTTTATTCTGCATTGCACGTTAAAACCAACCTAACTCTTAGTTTCCACCTGGCCGTTTGGGTCGTTGAGAAATGCCCAAAAGACCCAAATGGCCTAGTGGAAACAAATTATCTTACGACCTGAAGGACAGAGTCGCTGAGATAGAAAAATTCTAATTTCAGCGACCCTAACGACCCATGCTTCAATGATTTTTGCAAGTAGAAGCCAGCCAACGCCCTAGCTAACCAGTGAATACAGCCTATTACAGACCAGACAAATTTTCACCTGAAGGCAAAATGTTGTGGCACGTGACCTCGTTTTCATAAATGACCGTTGTTTAGAATAGCTTTTCCCTGATTGGAATAGTAATTCCCTTCCCTTATTAGAATAGTCCTTCGACGATAAAGGGTTCAGAACACTTAACACACCACAATATTATATATATAATTGGGAATTATCAAGAACTCCGCTCCGTGTACTTAACTCGGATTTGTAAGCTCTGATTAGGTTGATTTGTAAGCTCTGATTAAATTGAACACTTGTTTCCAAAAACCCTTGCTATGCCATTAAGAGTTTAAAGATTTTTTTCTGATATAGAAGTGAAGTATTTAACACGATTTTTCTAAAATTGTTGTGTTCTGGTAGATTGTCATATGTCAATTATAAACCTAAATTTTATTTCTTAGGCATTGCTGTTTACACAGGAAAAGAAACAAAGGTTAATCTTAAAATTAGTTTTTTATTATCTTCACCTTGTGAGTAGCCACGGTGGTAGGTTTTGTCAACAATTATCTAATAATCATGCATTTTATCGTGGGTGCAGACATAGAAACTGAGTTGTTTCATTGTTAAATGTACTTTTAATATTCTGTTTTAGCAGCATATGTGTTTAATAATCATGCATTTTATCGTGGGTATTTTAGTTCTACTAGGCAGTGGAATTTAGTTATTCGAACTTGCTGAAATCGAACATTTTGTTGTCTTAGAAGGTTTTGTATGTTTCTTGGGAACACTTAGCCACCTATCTTGCTCACACGAATTAATGTTTTCAATAAATTTTTGAGTTATGGGAGTCTAGAGGTAGAATCATTCAAAAGGTTTATCTTTGTATATATTTAAGGTGGAACTTTATAATATTTCCCTGACAATGTTGCCAGCATATAGATAACTTTTTACCACGGGGTACATAATAATAAAAACAATTCTTTGGCAAACTGCATAGGCTGCATAACGTTATTGGTACTAGTTAAGTAAGTAAGTAAGTATTATTTCGCCACTATTTAGGGTTTAAAATGTTTAAAAAATTAGACTAAAGAAATATAAACGAAAGTTAGCTAATATTCCTGAAACGAATACTAATGAACACATTTTTAAAATGATACTGAGAAGAAAGTTAAATGATAAAATAATACTAAACGACAAAACTGAAGTATGGACTACATATGGTTATTCTATTTGAATTATTAAGAATTAAACAATATGATATCAGCTCAGTTTTATATGATTTTGAATAAATATCAATTGGTTTATCTCTCTGAATTTTCCGAAATTTAAAAATGTTATGGCAAAAAACCACTTCGATTCTCTGCCTTTGAAAGGTTTTATTTTTTTATTTTAAATAAGGGTATAATAATGATTTAGGATCTTAATACTTAATTAGCAGCATCATGTTTAAATTAGTCTTTGAATTTTCCGACGTTTAAAAATATTAAGGCTGAGCCACTTTGATTTTCTGTTTTTAATGGTTTTATTTTTTTCATGTTACATAAGAATACAGTGGTTTAGAATTTTTCTATAAATTATTCAAATATTTAAGATATTAATAATTAATTAGCAGCATCACATTTAGCGTAGTGCAATATGTTTCCGAGTTTAACTGATTTAAACTCTCTGAATTTTCCGACAGTTAAAAATATTATGTCTGAAAGCCACTTTGATTTACTGTTTTTATGGTTTTATTTTTTTAAATTTTACATTGGTATACAGTGGTTTAGAATTTTTCAATAAATTATTCAAATATTTAAGATATAAATAATTAATTAACAGCATCACATTTAGCTTATTGTAATATGTTTCCGAGTTTAACTGACTTAAACTCTCTGAATTTTCCGACAGTTAAAAATATTGTGGTTGAAAGCCACTTTGATTTCCTTTCTTTCAAACGTTTTATTTTTTCATTTTAATTAGTCGTTGGAAATTTGGTTCATTTTAAATGCAAACATTTTTATAATTTTCAGATGGCTTTGAATCAACAAGAAAAAGCGATGAAGTTTTCGTCCGTGGAACGGTAAATTGTTTTTGAGATCTAATTTTGAAAGAATTTTGCAAATAAATTGAGGGGATTGTTTTAAAGTGCATGCGAATTTACCATCATAAGTTAGATAAGGAGTAGCAAGAAAGAATTTTGCGAAACAGATTTATCTGTCAACACAACAATGTATTTTGCCAATTAAAAATTATATTTCACACCTTTCAACAAAGACAAAAAAAACCACAATTAACAAAACCCCGAAGTTTTTCTCTCTTCTCTGTGTTGATTGTAATTTGATTGACTGCACTCATAGGTGTGAAACCTATTCTTTCCAATTGTAAATTGCATTATCGTGTGCAAAACCTGATTTTTTTGTTTCACAAAATTGTTATTTGCTGGTTGGGGGAAAATAGAAGATACTGTTGATGACATATACAAATCTTCGATCGGTTCATCACATCTATTTTCTCCTGATAAACAAAAAAGTTAGTCACCTCAATTTTTCAAAGGTTTTGCGTGATATAAAAGAATTTCCAATCCAAAATAGCACACCCCATTAAAAGTTGGTACATCGCTACGCCCCTGGAATATTTTGCGAAACAAAAAAGCAAAGTGCAGAACGTTGTGGTATGCTCTCTCAGATTCAAATCTCTTTATTTAAAGTAAAACGTAAAGAATACGGAAATAAAATAGAAATCATTTTTCATTGTTTTCAGAACGATGAACACGTACTTGATGGTATTTCTGATAGTTCTTCTTGTGGAAGCTGCCATCTGCACGGGGTTAAAATATGGTTGGCAGAAAACCGACGAAGGCAAGGCATGGTATATTTTCGATTCTGTGAAGGATACTTATAAAGTGGTTTGTACATTTTAATTATTTTCTTTTTCAAGTTTATCTAAAGTAAAATTAAATGGTATTTGTTGATCATTCCCACTTCCCACATGTGTTGTTTTGATCAGTGTGTGATCAGTGAAAAGGGATGGTGTAACGATATGTACTTTTTTGCTTCAGATAAGCTTGTTTTTTTTTCATTAATGCATTTCTCGTATTACAGATAATAGCTTGCTACTTTTTGTGATAGATAGTTTTCATCCTTGAGAATGCTTAAATTTGTTTTTGTCTTTCTAAAATGTGGGTGTTAACATTTTTCCGTCTATTAGTTTGGAGCATGTTTGAATTTATATATATATATATATATATATGAAAAAGTTTACCACTTCTTTTTGCAGACTGGAACGAATGTTTTTGTCGATTTTCTTGCGTTTTTGATCTTGTTTAACTACGTCATACCAATATCATTGTATGTCACTGTTGGTAAGCAAAGTTCCATATTCGTTATATTCATAAGAGAATTTGTTTATAACAATTATTTTATGATGGATAATCAGTTTGTTATTTTCAGAATTGGCCACATTCGGCAATATCGTTACCTTTAGAATGTAGTTCTGTTCTTTAGCTGCAGATAATGTAATGTTGATTAAGGCCCCGCATTTGATAAACCACTTAAAGGAAACTTCTGGGCTCAATTTCTCAGAAGAAGAATTTTAAAAATATTTGTAAACAATAGGGCTCAATCTGAAAAATCAGTTTCTTAATTACGTGGCCTTACTGTATCTAGTTCAACCATAATTAAACAAATTTTATTTTTAAAAACACAGGGTAATCACAATTGTCAGCTATCCCTTTTACCCTTGTGGAAGGGTCATATGGCCTATTTCTAAACAACATTAAACATCACAGTTTCACAAAGTAATTCCAGACAATAATTTCTATCAATTTGATATGTTTCAACGTCAGTTCATTTTTTAGATTCTGTTAGTTTGTATATGCTACCCCCTGCAAAATGAAATTTAGTTACTATTTTCTGTTAATTTGAAATGAGTACGGGAGTGAAATATATTTGTCTAGTTGCTCGTTGTTTCATTGTATGTTTACTTGTTTGCGTCTTTGTATTTTTCTACTTATATATATATATGTATATTGTTTTCCCATTCCAAATGTGCTATAACTAGGAGAAGTGAACTGTCATGTGGAGGAAAACAACGAAAGACCGGACAAAATAAAAACTAAATAAATCGACTAAATAAAAACTGAAAATTCTGGTTGCCTTGTGAGAAATTAGATAATACTGCATTTGCAAAAAAAATCTCTTGTCTGTTTACAAAAAATCTCATGTCTGTTAATCGAAAATTCCTTGGAAGATGAAATTTTATATTTTTGTTTTTTTTACAATGGAGTGCGTTAATGAGCTAAAGAACTATTTCCAAACATCAAATTAATATTTTTTTTTGGAAAATTTGTTGCTAATTGCCATCATTAATTTAAACGCACACTTGACAGTGAAGTTATTATACAACAAATTATTTCTCCTCTTCGTTAGCCCCTTCAGTCATACAACACACCGTATGAACTAAATTTGCTATGGCGCAACGTTAGTAAAAGAAACAAATTTAATATTGTTTTATTTTTTAGAGTTGCAAAAATTTTGTGGTTCTTTGTTCTTCACGTGGGACTTGGACATGTATCATGAGGTTTGTGCTTACTAATTACTTGAAGACATTCGTCTTTCTTGTTACATATTGTTTGTGAATAATTTTGGAACACCGTTGATTGTGTACCCATAATTATTATGAGCACTATTGATATGAATGCTACAGAATACACCTTATTTTAAAATTTAAAACTGATTGAATATAATATTGATTGAATATACAATATACACCTTGATATGTAATATCAATAGCGATTCTCCAGTTTTTACTGCACTCGAATGATTACATGAAATTAAATAAGCTTTGGCCTATATCATAGTTTTTACAGATTTCTGTAGATTTTTGGTTGTTTGATATATGTTGTTTTTATTGATTTTTTGCAGCCAACTGACGAGCCTGCCAAAGCAAATACTTCAGACCTAAACGAGGAACTTGGCCAGGTAAACAATGTTTATTCCAAAATTTCTACATTTGAAAATGTCTACATTTAAACAATACTCAAATTGTTTTTATAGAGAATTGTGCAATATCTTACCTATGTATGGTGTCAAAAACAGTTATCAAGAACTATGCAATACTTTGGTTATGATATATGCATATATATATATATATAGTGCTTTCAGATCATTTTCTGTTTTATAAAACTTACGTATGCTCTTTGAACTTACTTTCAACGAAGTATGTTTTAATCTTACTTGCGTTATTCGTGTGTGTATTTCTTTGGTAAAGATTCATTCTTTATGATACTGAAATTGTGTCATGCAGTTGAAGCTGACAGATTAATCTTTAATCTGAATATTATTTAGCTTACTTTAAAATTTCATTTTTTAAGTTTTCAATCATGCTACTTGGCGTCAAACACTTATAATTTTACTGATAAAAATTGTGTTTTTAGATTGAATATTTATTCAGTGACAAAACTGGAACATTGACTGAAAATGACATGCAGTTCAGACAATGCTCAATCAATGGGAATAAGTTGCAGGTACGCTAATCATTTTGTAGATACTGTATCAAGTTGCGCAGCCAGGCTTGCCTGTTTGTATGAGGGGCTATCCAAGTGTCCATCTTATTTGTATGGGGGGCTACCGAATGTGCTCTCACTGACATTATGCTCACAATTGAACTTTTCCTTGGGTCTGGACGCAGAGGGTTCTTTGCAACCAGCTTACATTTTGCAAGTCGTTGGTTTATGGCGGCCATTTTTATGTTCCATGAAAATAAATGAAATAGTGCTGAAATCTGATCGAATCGTCACAATCATTTTACACAATGCGTAGAAGAAATCAACTTTGATGGTCGAGAAATTCGCTGTCATGAACCATAATTTATTTTGTCAAGTTACAAATCATTACGTAGTATGACTGCTTATTTTCTTTTTAACCTTGATCCATGCAAAAAGTCAACAGGAAACGGCGCGCTTGCAAAAGACCATGGATGAAAAAGACCCTTCAATAGATAAATGGAATGAAATTCCTGTGGAATATTACCCTGGGTCACTCTTTTTTTCTTTTTGAAATCTTCAATACACTTTCTGTTTGAATGAATATTGATTTCATGAACGTTTTGTCAAACTTACAGCATTATTTATAGTCAATCTTACAAATTTGTTTCAAATTGAAACTTTGTTATAATTTATTGTTAATTGAAAACAATTTGAGAATGAAAATAAAATATCATTCTACTGCAGTTTGTTAATAGTCATATTGAATATGTTGTACATTTCAGGAAGAAAACAACAGCCTAGTTAGTTTATTGGACAATACACCAAAAGATAAAGGAAGTCTTACGGTACATATTATATTTATATATATTACAATATCTACCCTATTGTCTAATACTGCATTCACACTGAAAATGAATCTAGGTTAAACTAATCTTGATGATCGAATAATGCATTCTAATTGGTTAATTCAAGAGTTCAAATGCATTTGATTGGTTGAAGTTTAATCTGGATTAGATAAAGCTCGATTTATTGTGTCAGTGTGAATGCAGTATACCGTATTACACCAGCGTTTATCCACACTAAAAGTTAATTTGCATGCTCCACTCATTCCACTTTTGCTCTGATTATGTGAAGATTGTCCCTACTTTTACAGTAGTCAACATTTCGAACCAGGCCCTGTATAATACGTTATTGCCAGGGTCGTTTATTCTGTAGCTTTTATATTTCATATTGAGTTAATGAAAATACAAGGATTTAAAAAGCGACGTGTTTAATAACAGAAACAGGGAAAGTAAAAGCAAAAGCAGAGTTTATTGTGTTTTTGTATAGTGAAAGTTTTATAGTCCAGTATTTCTTTCCAAAGGAGGAATTGAAGGGATTCTTTATAACACTTGCATTGTGTCATACCGTTGAGGCCGCTGAATTGCCAGAGGATGAACAAACAGAGGGACAAAAATACGCATACCAGGTTTGGTTGTTTGAAAATATTTTCACTATTTTACGTTTCTGTTGTATTTTTTTGAAGGTCAGTCAAAATTTTCTCGAACGATATTCTAAACTCTGTTGATCTTAACAAACTCAGAAACGTTTTTATACTTTTTGGCTCTGGACGTCTAAAGAATTAATAGTGTACTGATGGTGATAATGTGGAATGGATTGTTGCAAGTTTTTCCACAAATCAGGAATTGACTTGCGAATTTATACTTACATGGGATTTGGAAATCACCTTTAGAAGAAAAATGGACGATTTTGATAGAAACTAATGTTTAGGATTTGAGTCGAAAATAACATTTTCGATTTCACATTTTTCATTCAGATTTGAAATTTCAGAAACTGAAATTCAGATTTTATCGTCATTTGTGTTTAACGGATTTGTTGGAGTATGAGTGCGTGGAAATTGACAAAATCAATTTGGTTCGAGCAATTTTTTCTGTGCTCCATATTTTCTGACAAAAGACTTTGTTAGTTAGCGTCATATTCATAAGGATTTCCTATATATATATATTGAAATTATATTTTAGGCATCATCTCCAGATGAGAAGGCTCTTGTAGAAGCTGCTTCGAGGTGACGAAAATAACTTTAATCTTCAACTTTTGTACCCCGAAAGAGCCATATTTCCCATTCTTAAAAAAAGTAAATTTAACATTTTCAGGAGGTAAATGTAAGCAAAACATTTTATTAATTTAAAACATTTCAACGTTGATTAACTTTTTCATTTAATTGTATTTGTAAGTGCCACTTCCTTAAACTCAAATAAGATTATTTGTGGATTGAAAATAAATCCTGACTCGAAAGAGTTGATACATTTTACTTTTGTCGTCGATGTTTTCTATTTTAAGGTTGATTATGATGCAGAATTGATATAGATACAAGTTCAATCATATTTTAATTTGTTATTAAATGATTTTTATTTTAGATTTGGAATAGTGTTTAAAGGAACGTCAGGAGATTACATGGAACTTGAAATGGATGGAAATGTTCATAAGTATGTACTGTTGATCAATGAAATACAATTTTAAAATTGTGTAGCAAAAGCTTTGTTTTTTGTTTTGATTATGTCTTCCGTTTATCCTTGATTGGTTTAGACAACTTCAGGACTGGCTTCTATTTGATTGTTACAAAGTTTCTCGTGTAACAATCTATCACTACAATTTGTGAGTTTAGGTTTCCACGCTATATTTCAACGCATGTTGCCGAAGTATAATTGTTAAACTTTTGATTGCTTGGGTCGCTGGCAGCCAAAAACATGTGTTTCGAATGCAAGGAGTTCTGTATTGGCAAAGTAAAATTTTTTTCTTCTTTTTTAATCTTTAATATTAGAATTTTGTTTACATTATATGACGTTGATGTACACATACTTCGTTTCTAACAACATAGGAAAAAGCTTGCCTCGATGGACTTACAACAAAATACTGTAATTTTATTAAAATGCATAGCATATGGTCACTTAAAATTTTCAACTAATCTTAAACTGTTCAAATATTTCTTTGTAGATACAAACTTTTGCATGTGTTGGAGTTTGATTCAACTCGTAAAAGAATGAGCAACATTGTAGAAACACCGACAGGTACGGAGGAGTATTATTCAAAAATATACTATGTCAGTATTGACAATGAAAAACCGAACGTAACGAGCCTTGCCCTTAATTATTAGTGAATAAGAGTAGAACGCATTAAGCTTTATGTTTAGTTAAGCTCTAAACTTTATCTTTTAATCTTTTCCGTTTAACTGCCATATGCGCCTTTCCTTCTTCACTACTGATTAAAGGCTTCGCTCGACAAATTTAATTTTTCATTGTCAAAGCTACAGTAATATAGTATAATTTTCCATTTCATTTAAAACCATTGCCGCACTTCAGTCTGTTATATATGTCCTAGAAACCAAACTCTCTCGATATTCAAAATAATTAAAAGCTTTCAGTACTTTCATTTTCGAAAGATATAGTTTCAATCAAGATGCTTAAAAACTTGAAATTTATTCCTTATTTATAGTCTGTTAGAATACGATGCTCACCATTCTCAATAGTGTCTTGTATCATCTGGATACCTTTGTTTTTGTACTAGGTAAATGTGTTATGAAAAATTATATTAGTTCGTTGTTATGTTTTTAACAGATACTACAGTTTGGAATGACAGTTACTGTTTTTATTTAGGAGAAATACTGCTTCTGTGCAAAGGAGCTGAATCGCATGTTCTTGACAGAGTCCAATCAGGACCGGTACAAGAGACACGTAATCACATTGATGAATATGCAGAGGTAAATTAACATATTTTTTTTTGTCTAAAAATTTATGTTCTCTCCTAACAACTTGTGCGTTTCATGACCATTCACACAAAACTATCTTTGTGAATTGTTTTCCCGTGTCCAACTTGTTGCGTTAGGAGGAATCTTCAAAACAAAGATATTTTCAAAATTTTATTTTAAGGCTAATTAACACAAACGGCGATTAATGAACAAATCTTTACAATTTCAAATTTTCTTCATAAAAAATCCTTAAAGACAATTGTAGATATGGTCGTCGTCTTTTCCAAGCTTAACGGCTGAAGTTCATGTTTATGTATACGAATAAAGTAATGTGCGTCAAAATTAACGGTTTTTTACTTCGCCATTATCTTAGTTGATATCAAAGTTTTATATTATATTTTTGTTATGTTGCACTTTTTTATCTAATTTTTTTGCAGCTGGGCCTTCGAACACTGACAATAGCACAGCGAAAATTCAGTGCTGAAGAATTCATAGAATTGGATGCCAAGGTTTATTTTTACTTTTTTTCAAGTATGTTTAAACATATGATGTATATACATACATTAAAAACTCCGGGTTTTAGGTGAAAAATCATTAGTTATACTGTATTTATCAAAATATTCTTATCTTGTTTGACAGATCACTGCTGGCATGGTACAGTGAGGCCCCTCAATTAAGAAACAACTTATAAGAAACTTTTAGGCTCCTTTTCTGAAAATAACAATAGAAAAACAATTGAAACTATTTTGAAACAATAGAGCTCAATCTGAAAAGCCAGTTTAAATGCTACTGATAAAAACAGCCTGTAACTTAATTATAACCGTCCTCTAACAATGTTGAGAATCACCTAAATTCAAAATATATCATCGATTCCTATCTGTGTTTTTTATCTGGTCAACTTAATAAATTAAAGAAATTCAGATATGATAAAAGTAGGTTTTTACTTCCACGAGATGTGTTTTGTATATCTCTGTTTCGTATTATTAACAATGAATAATATCCACGTTAAAATTGTTTTTAAATTAAAATCAATACGAATTCTATGATGTGGTTGGACTAGTTGTAAGCCAGTTTATGGTATTAGTACATGATACTAGTTGTAAGCCAGTTTATGGTATTAGTACATGATACTAGTTGTAAGCCAGTTTATAGTATTAGTACATGATACTAGTTGTAAGCCAGTTTATTAATTTATTGCAGCTTGTGGCAGCACAACAAGCCATAACAGATAGGGAAGAGCAGGTACGTTGAGAAGTTACGTTTTTTTTAGTAGCAAGAATTTTTGTTGTATATGATGGTGATGATGAAGAAATTTTGTTATATTGGACATCGTTTTTTAAGAATAAATATAACAAAGTTGCGTGTGATGCCAAAATTTTATAATGCTTCGAATAAACGCCCGTACCGTAATGCTTGCTGTAATGCTTCCAATACCGTAATGCTTCGAATAAACGCCCGGGGCATTTATCAAATTTTTTAGACTCTATGGGACCGTTTTTCAAAAGGGTGTTAATTTATAATCGATAATAAAACTTGCAATTAATCCTGTGTCAATCTTATGTAAGACATTAACAATTGATCCCGAAAGGTGCTTCTTATTTGTTCTGACCTTTTGATGAGTGAGGACGGAAAATTAAAAAGAAAGAAACTAAAAAATAACTCTGGAGTAGGGGGCGTTAATTAGAGGGGCGTTTAAAAGAATGGGGCATTTGTTAAATTTATATCTTTTTGGGGGTGTTTATTGTATTGTACGTCATGTGTTTTCTTCATGTTTGCAAGTTTTTTTAATTTTTGTTCACGAACATGAGGAAACTTTTTTATTTCGTTATTTTTATCTCTTTTTGCATCTTTTATTTCGTGATTTGATTGACAACGCTTTCAAAATGGAGGACAAGGATAGTTTTTGACAAAACTAACGGGTACATAAACATAACAGAATAGCAAAACTATATGTCTGTGGTGAGATCATTGCTATTATGTTCATATTGTTATCATTTTTTTTCAGCTTGCTCAAGTGTTTGATTTGATTGAAAGAGATTTGTTGCTTCTTGGAGCAACAGCTGTGGAAGACAGGTAAGTCTAGATTAATCCCCTGTGTGGTATGATCAAATTTTAAACAAGCTTTTCGTTTGATTAAACTCTTCGAATCTTTGAAGGAAATTTCCCATCAAATTTGTAGAACTTATGAATAACAAGCGGCTGTTAGGCAATTTTATGTTCTAAGAACTTGCATTTGGTTAGCATGGTTTAATTATTTTTATGCTTGATTTCTGTTGAGTGAGAACTGAAAATATACTTTACTATAAGTTAACATTTTTTGTTGTTGATTATTTTGGCTATTTTTTTTTATAGATTGCAGGATGGCGTAAAAGATACTATTGAATCGTTGAGACAAGCTGGAATAAAGGTGCGAACAAAAAATTCTTGTTTTTTATTTTTGAACATATGTTATGTGTTAAATTCTTTTAATTGTATTTTATTTCTTTTTAGTTAGATAATTTATTTTAAGAATTGCACTTACTTTGGCAACACGTAGATCTTTAGTTTAGATTACTTCAGCTCATGATTAGTATCTATCAATATCTATACGTGATAACAGGGCCAGCAACGACCACACTGGTAATGATTTTAGCAAGTACCAAATTTTACTTGTCAGTAAGTGAAAAATGTGTTTTTATGCAATGTTTGAAAATACGTAGCCGTGCAATTATAACTTGGTACATCGAAAAAGACTCTTTTGTTGCGAAAATACATTCTCCCATCTAAACTTTTCTCGAAAATTTGTACATCCAAGAGTTGATATCAATGAGTTAGTATGTGAGTTTGAACAAATAATGTGAACATTTTTAGGTTTGGGTATTAACTGGCGACAAGCAAGAGACAGCTGTAAACATCAGCCATTCCTGTGGGCATTTCCAGCATGGAATGAAAATTGAATACATAGTTCAAATGAAAACTGGAGTTGAAGTGGAACAGAAATTGAATGAATTGGAAACACAGTATGATAGCTTAGTTCTTTTTCGTGTTTAAATGTGGTTTTCCACCAGGCCATTTTATTCGTGCGAAACGATTGATTTCAAAATTACGCATTTTATTCACATGAACTACTCGCTTAACAATGAAGTAGTTTGATTGCATCCTACAATTTCGGGCAATCGGAAGTGAAGACCAATCCGTGCACAGTTCAGTTCTACAACAATGAAATTGAAAACAATAGATGGAAACACAACACCGTGTTGCTGTCGCTATCGCTTGGAAAAACAATCACGCGAAGTGATTGATTTCGAGTCGCCAGAACACTCATTTGTTTTCCAAGCAACAGAAACAAATTCTGTAGCAATAGTGAAATTGGCATGCCAATTTCAAAGCGATTATCCATCAGAGACAAAGCGAATTCTCTCAACTAGAGAATCAAAACAAGCAACCTGCGGCCAATTCTATGTTTTGATTTTCAGGTTGAGAGAATTCGCTTTATTTTCAATGAACAATCGCTGTGAAATTGGCATGACGATTTCACTATTGTTACATAATTCGTCTATGTTGCTTGGAAATCAAATGAGTGTCCTGGTGACTCGAAATCAATCGCTTTGCGTGAACAAAATCGCCTAGTGGAAAACCGCCTTAATTCATTAATCCTTTAAAGTAGTCAAAACTCTTGTACAAATCACGTGATGAGTTTACTATGGCAGTGGAGAGTAAGAGCAGATTTTGTACCAATAATGAATCTATCAATGTCTGTCAAATGTTTTCTTAAAACGTGTCGTGAAATGTGTTTTAACTTTGTCGCTACTTTGTTTTCTGTCAGGTTCATGTCCATACACATGGTTATGACGATGGAAAATGGTTTATTTTTGGCTTGCATATTAATTTAAACTTTTAATATTAAAACTTAAAGAACACACAATCTACACAAGGGTTTATTTCTGTTATTTCTTCTTTAGTTTTGCAGAGAGGGAATCCAATGAAACCGAACATGCAATTGTCGTGGATGGATCAAGTCTAGTGCACATCATGGATTTTTACGCTGGTCAGTGTGATTTCTGAAGAAGTTTTCTTCATCTGAGATGAGCCAGCAATTTTAATTGTGTATAGTCAAACAAAAGGAATTTTTGGTGTTAACAGTGTGAAATTTATTCTTTACAGTGACAAATCACACTGCCATATTTAGAACAGAATCTTTTGTTTTACGGAATTATTTTTTGTTGTGTAATCATAGAATATGATGCACTTGTGAAAATCTGAATTCGACAGGGACACAAACGCAAATTGAGAACAAATTTGTGACTACGTTAACTCATCACAAGGCGCTATCAAAAAAAAGTAAAACAAACGATTTACCGCAGCGAAGCAAATGGCAAATTGCAATGATACCACATTCACACTGGAACAATTCGACCAGCTTTATCTAAGGCAGATTTTAATTGAAACCGCAAGTTTTTGTTTTTTGAATTTGTTTTGATTCGATTGAGTGCACCAAAAGGTGAGAAATCCTTTCATTCGGTTTCAAAAAGGTTTCGTCACTTCATTTTACCGTTTTTAATCCGCTGCTTTTAAGAATATTTCTTCATGCATGAAACAACCTTTTGTCTTCCTGGATGATTAATTTCTTAAATGATAACTTCGATGAATACTGTATCTTCTTTTTCTAACAGAAAAATTTGTCAAAATTGGTCAAAAATGTGTGGCTGTGCTTTGTTGCCGAATGTCGCCACTTCAAAAGGCACAGGTAAGGATTTCTTTATTAGAGGGAATTAACATTTGGCTTCAGAGAAATCTCTTCCGCTGTCGATAAAATTTTAGTCAATGCAATGCAAATTTAGGTCTTACTCATATATGATCAGTTTTTTTTTAACTTTGAACTTTTCTACAACCACAAAAACGTTCCACGTGATCAGTTATGTTGAAGATTGTTTTGCGCATGACTGAGCACAAGGTACTCGATATATTTCAATTTGCCAAAATTTATTATTTTAATTTTTTAATTAAAACTGTATGAGATTGCTGTTTTCTTGGATGTAATGTTGAATTAAGGCCATTAATTGCTTTATGTTTCGTCCAGTATGAACTAATTATATTCTTGAGAGGACTGGTCACAGATTTAGCAACCTAACAGAGTTATTATCATAGACAGTTTCACATAGCTCAGGCACATTTAATTTTCATGGAAATATTATAAATATATATATATATAATAAATATAAACAAAACAAATTACAAGTTGCAGAGCTGAAGCTCTGTTATCGTTGCCGTGCTGTTCGTTCACAAGACGCAAATTGCGCTATTTTAACCTTAAAGGATTTCGTTTTGAATAACATTAGTTTTTATCCCATTGATAATCAATGTAAATGTTATATTTGTATAAGTAAATACATATCTTTTTATTCATTTTAAAAGTCTTAATATGACTCCTCTGTTAAATTTAATTGGTTTTTTGTTTTACCTCTCCCCCTGGTTAATAGAAAATAGTACGTTTGCTTGTTTATTGGAAATACATGCTTGTGTGAAAGAGTTAATTCCTTCACCAACTCCCGGTTTCATTCTCAATTAAACAAGTAATTCTTATCTAAGTTTCAATTTTTCAGGGGGTTTGATAAGAAAATCAATTTAATTCACTTGTTTGTATAAATAACATATTATCCGGGATTTTAATTTTTGAATTACTTATTAAAAGGTTGTCAAGCTTGTAAAGCATTCGCCGGCAAAACCAATCACGTTAGCAATTGGCGATGGTGCGAATGACTGTAGTATGATTCAAGAAGCTCACGTTGGTTGTGGAATTATGGGCAAAGAAGGAAGGCAAGCCGTCAGAACAAGTGATTATGCTTTCCACAGATTCAAATATCTCAAGAAAGTTATTCTGGTTCATGGGTATTACTACTACACAAGGCTAAGTGTGGTTGTTCTTTACTTTTTTTACAAGGTACGTTTTTTAAAAGGTACAATTTGTGCAAAATTTAACTACTACATTTCAGTTTTAAAAAGTTTTAGTTCTTGACCAAGAACAAGCAATTATTTTTCATTTGCTGTTTTAATTTGAACGATATTGAGTATATTACTCGATAATTTATGGGATGGAATGAAAAAAGTTATGCCGTTTTCTGGACTATCCTGAAGATTATGCTCTTTACTAGTCCAGGCCATAAACATTGAATTAGATTTCGAGATATCACTAGACCTTCTGCAATATTTCTAAGGCTCTTATGTGACGAAAATGAATATAATGTGAACACTTTTACACTTCACGTCTGCCTGATTGACTTCAATGTACTTTCCATAAATCTTTTCAATTCAAAGAAAAACACTATGTTTATTTTTGTTACTTGGGTGCCTTAGAATCAAAGCAGAAGTTTGAGAGATGCCTCTAAATCTAATTTAATATTCTGGTCATCTTTCTGCGTTATTTGTATGGTATAACTAACAAGCAGAATTTTAAGAATAGCCCAGCAAACGGCGGAACTCTTTTTATACAGCATTTACACTGAAAATAAATCCAGGTTAAACTAATCTGGATTATCGAGTAATGCATTCTAATTGGTTAATTCGAGAATTCGAATGTATTTGATTGGTTGAAATTTAATCTGGATTAGACAAAGCTGGATTTACTGTGTCAGTGTGAATGAGGTATTAGTCCAACCGGTATAATGCAAATATTAATACTGATGATTGACGATGCTTGTATTGCTTTTATATTGTAATTTTAAATTTCAGAACGTGGCTTTTATCACACCTCAAGTTTATTTTCAATTTTTTTGCGGATATTCGGCTATGGTATGTAATTATGTGTGTTAACAAACTTAACTTTCTGCTGAAACTTTCATACGATAAATGGAGTCTGTATTGCACTACAGATTGTAGCAGATCAAATGCTGTACTTGTATGTCAAATGTTGTACTATCATGTGTTTGAATAACGTTTTAAACCTAGCTTGCTTCAAATCTAGCTTGCGTACAGTCACAAATATCCTTGAAATTGTTTTTATTTATTCATTTAAATTTGTACCTTCTCTGAATATGTGTTTACAGCATTTTAATCATGCATATCTGGTAGTATAAAAACTATTTTCTTCTAGGTTCTCCCGACATACTTAGTTTATTTCGATTGCACCTGAGATACTTTGTTTCTTCATTTTAATTCTCAATCAACACAAACACATTTTGTTCTTTCAGCCTCTCTACGCTGGTGTGTTTCTGACGTGCTTCAACATATTCTTTACTTCATTGCCTATTTTGCTCTATGGGATTTTTGAACAACAATTAAAGCCTGAATCTTTGATGAACAATCCATATTTGTACAGGTAAAGTTGATTTTAGCTATTTTTTGTGTGGTGTGTAAATAACGTCAAAATCAAATAATGTTGCCATTCGTATAACGAGCATCGAAATGATCTCCTCAATAGTGTAAAAGAAACACTGCTACCTCGTGGTTTTTCCTACCTTTTAAATTAAATCTTACTCAAGAATTTTATTTCTTTAATTTTTTTCACAGAGTTTGTTTTTGTCTAAATACTTTTATCTATCTAAAGTAACATGTGAAATATTTGCAGAGAAATTGCTAAGAACGACAGGATGTCTTGGAAACAATTTTCGTATTGGTCGCTTTCAGGTATATTATTTAAGTCATTGGGCTTTTTATATTTTTATCTCGCTCTAGTTATTTTTATCTCACTCAAGATATTGCTAGTATCGAAGAAGGTTGATGCCTGTTAAATTAATTCTTCCCGTTTTTGCTGTCTTTTCTGCTTTTCTGCTTTTCCTATTTACTTTATTTTTCATTTCCTTGCCTTGGCAATGAAGGCACGCTTGAAACTGTCTATGTTTAATTCAGATGTTTGCTTATTTTCAACGACTTTAGATTCCCTTGTGTGTTTACTGAAACTTTCTAGAACAGTTATTTCCCTGTAGCTTTTGCTTGAGGTCAATATTTGAAGATTCAATAGACCTTTTCAGAAATAAAAGTATTTCTATAGTGTTACAGGACTAGCCTCGTTTTCAACATTTATGGTATCCCTCTTTTTACCCTTTGGGGGTAAAAAGAGGCAAGAATAACCATTCGCAATGGGAGTACAGGAATAGCCTCGAGACCAGGTTCTATTTCCAAAAAAGGTTGATTATTGTGTCAATTTATGTGAATCGATTTTAATAGGTTTTCAAGTAAATCAAAATTGTGGTTTGATATGAAATTAATTTTGAAGTCACTGTTTCTGAGACATCTTAGTTCAAAACGTGATTTGATTGGTCAAAATCTGAGAGGCACCAAACAAGAGTGGCTTGACAGTGGAATTTATTCTTAAGGTGTAAATTGCAAATGTAGTAGATTGTGTTTAATCTAATTTAGTGATCATATTAGAAACTTCTATTTTACAAACAAACTTGTAACGTTTATAGGGATATGGCATTCACTGGTTGTCTTCTTTGCATCAAAATGGATGTTTGGTGTTGGATCGTTTCAACAGAATCTTCATGTAAATTTTTCTGGATTCGTTTTCATATGTTGATCATCAACTTATTTAAACTTATTTTTGTGAGAGCAAAGTTTTCAATTCTTTTATCTACAAGTAAACTTATCTACAAGTTATCTACATGAAAAACATCAAAATCCAAGAACAACAAACATAGTATCAAAACTGGAAAATTGACAAACACACAAGCAACATATCTGTAGGCTCTATTTATAGATTTTAGCTAAATCTATGTTTGTGCAACAGTTATGCCATAAAATGCTTTATTTGTGTGTTTATGTACCGGGTGTCCCAAAAAGCCTTACTTTGAGTTTGCAACTTATTTCAAAAACTTGAATCCAAATCTCTATGTATACCTGCATTAGAAAACCTAATAACTAACGAACAACTTGAGACCTCGTTTAGGGGAAATGCGAGTGTACGAGCGGATATATTGTCGATACTTAACAGTTTAAAAAACAAAAACAGAGGAGTTCGTCATTTAAGAGCTTTTAGGCCTTACATCCTTTCATAACTGCACATTTTCAATTAATATGTAATGGGGCAAACAAAGCTCAAGTATAATTGACTGTGAGTTAGTTCCATCAAAACTGTAAAAATAAAAATATTTTCTCAAATTTTGAAGTGCGCAATATTCAAGGAACTCATGCATTCTGGCATTTCTGCTGCTACATTTGCTTTTACGATCAATAAGGTCCGAAATTTTTCGTCAGTTATCAGGCTATCTATTTCCAGTAACAGTAATGAGTTTCCAGTTGTATTCTCACGTTTGCATTTAAATTATAAATTCAATCGTATGTTTTTTTTTGGGACACCCGATACATTTAAAAATAAACATTGTTAGTTTACAGTTGCTGAATTCTTTGGTCAGGTTCTGCAGCTTTATCCTATTCTATGTTCATCCCTACTCATCTTATTACATGTTCAGTTGCTACAGACTGTCAAATGTTGTTAATATTCAGTAAATATATATATATGAAAAGATTCACTGCTAAAACACCATTATACAATCAAGAGTTTATAATTAGGTCTCTTAAAGAAAAGTTTTCATAATTAGGGTGGTTAACAGTAATTTCAATATTTCTTTACTCAACTTGGCAGAGATAAATGAAAGTCTTGTTTTCAAATGAACGTTCGATCAATGCAAATTTCCTAAATCTATATATATTGGTGCAATTTTATTTTCAAAGGGATACGGAGTATTTTCTTTTGGTGTGTTTGTATTCACGATTGTTGTCTTCATTGCGAATCTCAAGGTAAATTTAACTCAACATGTTCCATAGATATTCCTGTGAACATTTCATATGCTATTAATTGAATTTTCATTTTGAATTTTAAGTGACTATAATTTTGAAATTAATGTTTTATTCTATTTTGAGAACTCAATACTTGTTTGCATAGATGCATGGTAGCTTAACATTAATGTTATTTTTCAGCTATCTTTTGCTTTTAATTTCATTTGCCCAAGATTTGATTTGTTAATTTAAGAATGTACAGTTAAAATACAGATTTGCTTATTGTATTTTTAATAAAAACTATTTTCTTGCCATCGGAGGAATGCGACTTGCTAGAACAAAACATAAGATCCCTATGTCCTATCATTATTGATCATTACTCAATATAAAAGGAAAACCTAGTATCCGCTTTTCTGTAAACTCTCCCAGACAACTGCACGAAAGTACCTGCAAATATCTTTGTGAAATGCAGAGGAATTCCAAGGAAAACAACAGAAAGTTGACAAAATCGGAAAAGGAAACTTTGGTTAAAATAATTAGGGAAGATTTTAATGATTTTACACGAAATTAAACGTTTCGTAAATAGTTATATAACTTCCCGTAGACCGTTACGTTGCATGGCTTAGAAATTATTCACAAAAGCATCGCTACATTTCAAATTTATTTTGTGGGAGGGAGCCCTTAGAGAATGGATTTAGATTAGGGGGGCTCTTGTTGTGGTTTATTATGGCTTATTGCAATGGTTAAAGTGCTGAATGGAAATAAGTAAAGAGGCTTCCGAAATAGCTGAAGAAAAACGCACACACGCTTTATTCTTCTTTTGTATGAACATCAATACTGATCATTAACTTTCATTAATTAAGAGTTTGCGTTTAAAATAACGATTGTGCGTGTGTGTGTGTTGAGAGGAGATTAACAAAGGATAGCAACAACGGCTGTGTGTGTGATTAGAGGGATGTTGAATGTACATTGGAACCTCCATATAACTGACACCTGTAGGACCTGTAGAAGTGTCCGTTGTTTGAAGGTATGTTTGAAGGTATGTTTGAATGATAATAATAATAATAATAATACTACACTTATTTAATGTTAGTGGACGCAATAGCATAAAATATTAATATAGACTAACACATTAAACTCGGTTGTTTCCCTGTGGTTTAGATGGTACGACGCCTCATTGCTTTTTCCATGCAACTTTCATAAGTTACCATACCTACAACATTTTGCTTGTTAACACGAGCCAACTTTGACCCTGGTGATAAGAGTAACCCCAGTAGAGGCAGTAGCACCTGACTTGGGTAGGGTTGAAGGTTTTACAACGATATGACTCGGTAAACGTTATGGACAAAATAATTTCTCCGTTGTACGGAGGTGTCCGTTGTCGTTGTACGGAGGTTTCCGTTAATAGAAGTTTCACTGTTTTTAGACATTATTTTTTCATTGAATATTCTTTTTCAGCTATCATTGGTAACGCATTATTGGACTTGGTTGACCCATTTTGTAACATGGGGATCTGACATTATCTATTTCATCTTCTTGCTGATACTTTGTGGATTTAAATGGCCTTGGTAAGTTTTCAGGGTGTTATTTTAGGATTCTAAGATTTCAATGTATCATGAATATATATATATATATACTCAATCTGCAGACACAGTGTTTCGACCTTTGAGGTCTCATCAGTGCAGCTCAGAGGCGTCTGGAGATT
>JAYJMH010004430.1:0-27187 GCA_036873815.1 Phacellophora camtschatica | reverse complement strand
CTATTACCAGGAATAAAGGACATTTTGGTACAAGTGTGAATCACACACATCAAAGAAATCATGTGTGTGGTTTACCACACACATTGCAATTTCCTTATGACGATGACTGACTGAGAATGAAAACAATCCGAGGTTGCTAAAAATAATGGCATGAAAGATTTTGTTCAAATTAAATTTTTAGCAGCAGCTACTTTGTTTTTTGTCTGCAAAATTTTGCTTGTCTTTGAATGAAAAATAACCGTTTTTAATGAGATTGCAGACAGAAATATTTTTGCTGTGGTTTTCTGAAAATGTTGTAAAATAGCCATTTGTTGCTTGTTTCAAACTTTTTTAAAGGATTCTTTGCATGAATCATTAAATATCCAATTCGTACCAAAAATTTGTTTGCACAATACAACGAAATGAAAAGTAAACATTTAGTTATATAAATTTAATTTTTTTGTGTTTAGCATGGTGCAGATGTCAATATATTGAATGGAATGGGGGATACACCTCTTCACAGAGCAGCATTTACTGGAAGAACTGTAAGAAAATCATTATTATTTCTGCAGGGGGAGGATTGGGGGAGGGGGCAAAATGGTTCTTCAGTAATATATCTGACCAAATGGGCTGCAAAAAAATAACAAAATGGCCAACTGAGAAGTTGTCGAGAAGGGCTGTTGCCCCCTGCCCCCCTCCCATTGGTTCCTCCTCTGGATTTCTGTTTAGTGAAATTTAAAACTTTAAAATACAATATATGGGAATTTTAGGAAAATAAGGCTTTTAGCATACAGTTCAATACAGTATAAACTAGTATAAAGTGAATTGTATCTTTAAAAATAATTGAAAAACATAAGATGTTCTTCATGACATTTGATTATTTATTATTGACATCACAGTGTTGAATTTTGTCCAGACTTTATTTTAGCATATAGCATACTTCTTGTTCTTGTTCTATTCATTGCTTTAACATGCTGAGAAATTCATTTTCTGTCATAACTTTGTTCAATTTTTCTCATAAAAGTTTCAAAAGTACAATTTAGCAAGCAATAATTACTGAAAATTATCTGTCTGTAATAAATATCATGACAAAGGTGGGACTATAGCACAATGAAAACTTGAAGGCCAACACTCACTTACATTCCTCTTTACTTTTATGGATTGTTTTTAAATGACACTGTGTAACATCACAATAAAAATATCTCAATCACTGCTTGTGATAGATCTCAATCCCCATATGATATAAGGTGTTCCAAAAACTCTATTGCGACTGTGGCGATACAATCTTGGATTGAGCGTGACACTCTAAATTGTGCAATGTGGTTGGCTTCCTGAAATCAGTAGTTTTTGCTTGAATTGTGTATTTTAAATAGGAATTCTTCTTGTCATCCAACAAACAAAAAACGAGTAGTTTTTTTTTCAAGATGATAATTTTTTGAATTAAATAATTGAATTACAATTTATATTAATTATTTTTATGGTGAGGGTTTTTTTGTAAGCATTGAATTATCATATAAATTCTAAGGAAAACAAGAGAATCAAGAATAATTACACTGATTCAACCCCAAAGCAGAGTTTTCAATAAAGGTTTTGTTAATTTTAAAACAGGATGTCGTTCTTATGCTTTTAAAATTTGGAGCTGATGTTTCTATTATTAATGGAGAAGGCCGTACTCCCTTGCAAATGGCAGATGATGAGGAAGTTCAGCAGTTAATAAAAGGTCAGATTTTTCTCCTTTCTTGATTGACTTTAATAAAATTATCATTATTATGACAAAAGTACAAGTAGTAATAGAAGTGACATCGGGATGTTAAAAATTTGTTTTATTTTTTTCTGAAGCAAACTTTTCTCTCTGAAGCAAACATTTTTACTTTGTTTATGAAAGCTGTTTATTGTTTTCAAGCTGCTGAAATGTCACAAAAACATCTTTCCAATGAAAATTTGCTCACTGCTGCTAGAGAAGGAGATGTGAAAAGAACCAAAGAGCTTGTAAGTAGAATTTCAAATTATACATATTGAGTCTTGTTTGTAGACCATATACAAAATTGTTTTATTTGAAATTTAAGAAAAGTTAAAGTATGTTTTATGATGTATATAATTCATTTTTGTTTCATTATTTATTAGCTTGCAGGCATAAATCCTCCAAATATCAACTGCAGAGATCTTTTGGGTAACACTCCATTGCATTGTGCCGCTTACAGGTAAAATATATATTTATATATATATATATTTATATACATCAACATCTCCTGAAGAGTGAGTCAATCACGAAACAGGCTTGTAGAGATGAATATAGTTGTTTGATTTTTCTCATTCTATGTATACATTTATATATATATATATATATACATTTCCAAAAACAAAACTGACGTTTGTAAAAACAAAACTGACACTGACATTTCCAACGTTTGCAAAGCTGCTATGAAGGAGCTTTAGTTTTGATATTTTCGTTTATGCTTTATGATGATGTAAGAAGCTTCAAGTTAAAGTTTGATACCTTGTTTGGCAAATTTACTAAGTAATTCCCGACTTAATTGGGAATCCAGCATTAATAACTTTCTCAAAGCCATATTGTAGTATTTTAGTTTCATTGTATATAAATCAATTATTATTGCAAAGATTTTGGCAAACAAGATCAGACTGTGATCAAACAAAAACAGAATTATCAAAACTGAAGTTCCTTTACAGCAAATTAGCAAGCATACATGAGGATATTTTTTGAGTCACCTATTATTTGTTTTGTTTTTCAGTGAAAAATTATGCTATAGATATAGTCTAATAGAATAGTTCAACTAATGGCTTATATTAAGGCTGTATTTTAATCATCCTTCCAAACCTACTGGGTTCTAAAAACAGTACATTTGGCAAATAAGAATATCACAGTACAAAACAAATACGAATTCCAAAGTTGGCAGACTGTCAGAGGAGCTCTAATGAAATTTGAAGTCAAATTCAAAATTCGATTTAGTGCATCAGAAAATAATAGCAAAAGGCTACCCTTACAGTAAAATTCGAATATGAAAAATAAAAGAAGAAACCATTACACAGCAGTTTGCTGATGAAAACGATAATCTTGACGAAGTCTGCCAAACCTCCTGCTTGTTGGAACAGACAGTTTAGAAGGTCTTCTAAATCTGCCAAGTCTACCGTTTTTAGAATATTGGACGAATAAAATACGAATTCCAACTGTACCATATCTACCAAAAACGGAATTGGTACCAATAAAATACTCCTTTAGTCATTCTGGTAATCAATAAAGTATAATAATAAGGGAAGGGACAGTACAAAATTTATTTTACCACATGGCTGGTGCAAAGCAAAAATTAAATTTAAAAAACTGAAAGCCCCGTTGTCATGAAATGGTAAAAAATATTTTTTAACAGTACAGAAAAAGTGCCTGCCCCGTTAAATGGCCCCGTTGTAAAATAAATTTGCACTGTTCCTAAGGCTGTCATTTTGTTTTAGGGGACACAGAGAGGTGGCTGTTCTTCTTCTTCAAAATGGAATTGAATCAACACTGAAGAACAACAGAGGTACTTTTATAAAATTATTTAGGAATTGTATTCCATATATTGATAGGCGGTCTGTTTGTTCTAATGTGTGCAATAATGCACACACATACATACACTTAAGATTTTGAAAAATACTGGCTTTGACTGTTTGTGATTCATTGTGCTCCTGAAAACAGACTAATTTGAAATAGTCTGTAATTCACGTAGGATTAGTGTTAAAATTATCGATATATGTATATCTTTTTTTCACCACACCATTGAAAATATCAACTGTAGAATGCTTTTTATCTTTTTTATACATATTCTTAATCGAGTTTTTTAAACTGTAAATTAGACTTAAATTGTAAAGCGCAACAGAGTATTACTTTAGTAGTGTGGCGCTATAGAAATTTAGCATTATTATTATTGCACACATGGAATTTTTCCCCAAAACAGACTGGATTAAGGACTCGGAAGATATTTCCAGGCAGAAAAAGCTTCTTTTTGTAAGTGTTTTTGTTAGAAGGAAGACTTTAGACACATTTTATGCTTTCAAAGACGGCAAGTGACACTAGGTTTAAGTTAAGTCTAAATAATAAGTTAGTTTGTGTGATTTAATGATTGTTGAAAAGATGGTAATTGTGTTGCTGTTTTTGTACAGGGCTTACACCAAGTGAATTAGCAAGAGACGAAAAAATGAGTCAGCTGTTAGATGTTCAACCCATGCAGGTATCACAAGAAAATATACTTTATCAATGTATATATATATACATAAACTAATAAAATATTAATTTATATTTACCAACTTTCATTGATGAGTTAATTTTTATGCGTTAACTGAGATTTTTAGATTTATCAAAGATTTCTTTATTTGAAAGACCTAATTGAAAATCTAATCTATCATAACTTGCGAATATCATTGTTTTTATTTCTATATATATTGCTTAACATTTAACTTTCTCTCTGCTGTCTGTCACCATTGACAATACAGATGCGACTTTGATGGCGAATAATAACGACATTTGTGAGTGTTGTTTTTGTAACATGTTTGATTCATTTATTTTAATGAATTCCAGGTCGTTCAAAAAACGGTGCAAAGATTTGAAGGTTTTTTGTTGAAGGTAGAGAATCATTTTTTTTAATTCATGTATACAGTATACTCCATCGATAGCTTTATCTTGTTGTACTGTTAATGGCCATGTTTCAGACCCAAACAACAGCACTGACTGAACGGTTGCTACAGCCGACGTTTTTTGAGTTTATTGTTTATCCCTGATTTCCACAATTTTTCATACCATGTAGTGCAATCCATTCAGAGCTCTCCTGATCTTCAAATCTTGCTCAGTTGATGCTATCCATGTACAACATATTTGAAGTCTTCAACCACTTCTAGAACTGTCCCGTCCGTGGTGGTTACACTTTTGTCCTCACTGTTGAAGGCCATCACCTTTGTCTTCTTGGCGTTGAGTTGGATCCCAATCTTTTTGCACATTGCAAAGTTCATTCTCTTTTTCTGAAACAATGTGTTGGTAAATACAACATTATTCATCTGAAACATTGATGTTTTGCTAACAAAAAAAATTAACAGTAGAAGATTTATTTTGTGTATATCTTTTTAGCGATCAAAAGTATTTGGTTGGAAGAAATTGTGGGTTGTTGTAGAGAGAGGAATTTTATCAGCGTTCAGTGGAAGGTGATTACATACAGGAGCATGTATTTATTAATTAATTAATTTCTAAAAAGGGAAGTCATTTTGTGAACAGTAGTGTGATATTATTAGATGTATTTTTGCAAATTAATTAATTAATTAACAACCCATTTTATCGATCGATCAATCACTCAATCTATTGATTGATCAGCCTGTTTATCACTATTTATGTTAGTGGAAGACCTGATCATTGTGTTTTTATATATAGTTTTATTTTTATATAGTTATTACTGTTTTTAGAGCTGACGCTGCAAGTGGAATCAAACGACAATTTTATAAATATTTAGATCATGCCAAATTTCATGTAAGTGTTGTCTTTATTATCATTTAGAAAGTTAATAACATTCTGAGTGAATTTTGGCAATCAAATTCAAGGGTCAAAATAATAGTTTGTAAAAATAAAAGCTTTGAAATTGTTTTAATTTGCATTGCAAGGAAAATTGTAACACTGTTTAAAAAGATTTGAGAAAATCTTATGGAATTTTAATGTTGACGTCTTAAAAATAATGATTTGAAATTTATACTTGATCTTTTTTGTTTGACTCCTAATGAATTCAATTGATTGTTGCAGAGTTCTAGCGAAGACAAATACAAATTTCAGGTTCAATACAATGATCATACAGTTCATATGTGGTCTGTAGTTCCATCTGCTGGACAAGTCAACAGACAGGTAAAATATGTATACATATCATCCTTTTGTTTTCTAGTTTTTTAATCAGATAATTTTCTGAAACGTTTTCTTAGATATTCGTTTTTACGAATACTCGCTGTTTATTTTGTTGGCAGACTAATCTGATTTTTGATTGTACAGTGGTGACTTGCTAAGATTTTGACATAAATTTGGGAGGGGTATTCTCACAAAGTTTATTAAATTAAATGTTTACAGCATCTATTTGAAAATATATAATGTTTTTCATAGAGATGGTTGAATTCTCTTAAAGATCACTGTGCCTACAGCACACATTATACAACAATGCCACATATTGTTTTGATGAACGAGCTAGATGAAGATTATTTACCATTAGGAAGTATGGAAGATGCTTTAAAGGTAAAATCTGTTACAGGATCTATTTTATATCGAGGCTAAATTATAATGACATAATGTTATTTTCATTTATAGCTAAGAGCCCTGGGATTAGAAATACCTACTATATATATATGTATATATATAATCCAAAGATTTATTAGCTGATAAGTTACATAGTTAGCATATACGAATTTAATCTAACATCTCATATTGACAAGAACAATATATTTACATAAAACTAAATTTCATCTAAGAAACTAAGAAAAGATCTTGGAGTATAAACCTTTTTCAATTATTTCTTAGCACATTTTATTTGGCCTGATTTTGAATTTTTGTTAATATTCCAAGGGAACATATATATATATTAAATGTTGAGAATACAAATTAAAGAAACGACTCTGTTCTATAAATGTTTGCATTAAAATACACACAACGTTTCGAGCATTACTCGTCTTCAGGTGTGTCAAATGTACTAAATATATTAAATGTGTTTGTCTGAAATTGCTGCTTTTAAAATTCTTTCCACACACGGAATTTGTTCTTCATATTCCAAACTGTTTCTTTTTTTTGTTTTGATTATTTTTTGTCACCAGAACTCAAAAGCCCACCAACAGCTGCTGGAACAACAAGTTTTTTCATTAGTTGCATATTTCAACACGTTACAAGAGCAGAATGTTAGACAAGGTGCATTTTAATTCTATCAATTCTAAAGATTTGTAAAAACCTTTTTTGTTTTGGATACTGTTCCAAATAAGACATACCAATGCAAGAAACTGAGACATGCTTTTATTTTGTGATCAAAATAAATAATATATCTTTCCTCATTGCTTGCTAACAGCAGAATTTCTTTGATGTACAAGGAACACTTTTCTCATAAGTTTATTGTTGTCTGTTAGCCCTTTCATCCCTTGTAAATTCTAATAATCATTGTAAAACACAGTAATACGTGATAGTTTCAAGGGGAAAATGCATACATGATGTTTTGATACATTAAACAAAAAGAACAGAAAAGCTATTTTGATACATTTACAAAGCATTTATTCAAACCTACAGAAGGGTGTAGTGTTATTATTGTGTTCATATTAGGACTCCCTGTGCTATTGCCCAGGCCGCGTGTTATGAACCTTACTGGAAGATTTATCTGGAGCGAAAAATTTGAATAAAATAAAATTCATGAAATTAGAGAAAACCCTATTTTCTCATTCTGTATTTGTACCAAAGCCCTACAAGGATTTAAAAAAGTTTTATTTTTGGAAAAAGCAGTATTTATTCGTAGTGAATGTTGGTTTTAAGTGTTGTTTAGTTTTAAAAGTATAAATCCAATGGATTAGTACTACATCTGCATCGAAAGGAAGATTTTTTTATACTGCATTGAAAGAAGAATTTGGTTACTGTTAAAAGTGTTTATTTGATATTAGATTTTTTTAGCTTTTCTTTTCATAGTATTGGTAACTTAACTTATCTGACATTGATAAATTATATTTGACATTGAGGTTTGTCTTTTATAAAACTCATCGTTTGTCTACCACCAGAACATTGTGTTTTGCTCATTGATTTTTTAGAAAAGTGAAACATGTTCAATTTTTCGATTCTAATCTCAAAGGTACCACAGCGAACTTAAAGTTTAAACTGAACGAGGTAGTAATGACGTCACAAGAGGTGTGCACAAACTTGAGTCACTGTTTATCTGTGATGTCACAGCAAGATGAAGTGAGGAAACTTCAACTTGAAGAAGAGACAGAAAAAAGAAGAGTTCTTGAAGATGCGTTACACGTTTTGGCTCAAGAGCATCATGCTTTGGAGAAATCTGTTCAAATCAAATCCAAGAGAGTGGTGAGTGTGCTGTTTAAAAAATTGTTGGTTAGAAATTGAAATGTGGAGTTAAGGGACTGCGGGCTCTACCGCGGGTTCGACCGCGGGCGGAGTGTTTCAAAAGTGGCAGATCTTGAAAACCTAATTTAACCCTGTCTGAAATGTAAATTGTCTAAACTCAATAGAAAAGCAAGCATTTTTGGAGAAAACCATTCAGTAAGGTTCCGCTGTCCATCCAGATGCTTTTTTTATTTGCATACCGTAATAATTTGAATAAGCCCCCGGGGGAGGGGCTTATTCAAAATTCGACCTTTGATAGGGGGGCTTATTCGAGAGGGGGGGGCTTATTCAAAAGTCAGCTTCTCTGATAGTATTATTTAAAAGAAAGCTCGAGTATTATCTAAAAAAGATGCAGATTATTATCTTTTATGAAACTCAACTAAGGTATGGTCGTACAAAAAAGAATTCTGAAAAGTTTGTAATCAATGTGTTGTCTTTTTTATTGAATCTGACAGAATATCAGAGGGGGGATTATTTGATTTCTGTTTTCAAAAAATAGGGGGGGCTTATTCGAGAGAGGGGCCTAATCGAATTTCGGTATTTGTGAAAAATTTCTTTCATTAAATTATAATTCCAAAAATTACATTTTTTATCCAAAAATAAAATAAAAATAACATTTTTTGTACGTTTGCCAGAGATACAATGCGTTACCAAGTTTACTATATTTAGAAAATAGAAGCACGTTTGTTTATTTACAGTAGTTACAATGGCTTGTCAATATACCTGCAACCATTTTCGTTTTAAATCGGCTCGAATGAGGTGTCTATTTTTCATTGCCGTTTTTCATGTTCGTATTTATTTGCAGTGCTTTCTCCGATTTTTTTGATTTTTTTATGAACAAGGCAGAAAGAACAATTATCATTTCTATTTTCAGCACACACACAAATTTGGCTTCTCGTTTTAATGTCATGTTTGTTTACTTTTATTTAGCTTTGTTTTGTTTGTTTGTTATGATTAGTTTGTCATTGTTGATTAGATCGATTAAATTGAATGGCATGGTCTTGTTTGCAGCAGTCTCCTTCAAATTTATTGTCATTACTCAATTCCATTTCAGTTTTTATTGCATTGATTACGACCATATTAAGCTGTTATGTGAGATTTGATTCCATCCGGCTCATTCATGCAGTAATGTGAATGTCATTTCAATGAATGCCATTTGAATTCCACCTGTTTTTGTAAATAAAAGACTCAAATAGTTTTTGTTTTTACATGCATGACGTCTTCAAATTAATCAGATGAGATGTACTAAAAAGACAAAATTGCAGTGTTTCTTTTCGTATGAAAAATTGAACACTGGATTTGCACACTTTGACCTGCTTCATATGGTGTGCCAGCAGTTCAGCAACAATAAATCCAGAGAATCATTTGCAGACCCTGGAGACCAGTTTCGACATCGGATAGTCATCTGATTAGATTTTAGCAGGATGGTTTCTTTCGCTAGATATAGAGTTTATCAAATCAAATAGTGTTTCAGCCAGCATACACGTGATCTGTTAATTGTTATTTAATCTTGGTGGTTTTATGCCTGATAACCACAGCAAATGGATGATGTCCTTAATGTGGTTCAGGTTTTTGCTAATCTGAACAAAAAATCTCGAGAAAATACCTAGCGGAGTTGTTTGCAGTGTTGTCTGAGAATTAAAACGCATCTGTTTGTCAAATTGTGTTTCTTTTGAAAATGATAACAATGAAAATCATTTGAAGAAATTTGATGCGATCCCTGACCTGAAGAAAGTAAATGATATGGTAATCGTACGATCACTGCTTGCTGTTGAAAATACTTGTTGAAAAAGACTGTTCCATTAGGAACAAAGACAAAAACAAAATGAAGGTCACTGAAAATGTACAGGGAGAAGGAATTTCAAATGGATCTGATAATGATGAGAATTCGGAAGGGTTTGTAAGTATGAGATCTACGTCAAAGTCAACGCAGAGCTGGTTCTGGCCTGTCCTTGTTGGCCCGGGGTTACTTGGGTGCCAAAAGGACGAGGGGGGTGCCCACGAAAATTTATTTTTCAACCCGGCTCAAGAAAAATTTGGACATGAAGATCTGCACAGTAGGAGTATTTCTGGAGCATTTTTAATGGAAGGAACAAAAAAATTTCGCCCGTTTACGCCGGTTCTAGAAAAGAATTGTCCCATGTTACACCTGGTTTCAGAAATTCCCCAGTCTTATTCTTCTTAATCCAAGAAAAAGAACTGAAGGAACTTGAGATAAAAAGACATTCTCAGTCTCAATTTGTATTAAAATGAAATAAGACTTTGGGGCATACTGAGTTCCCTGCTGAAATAGACTTTAGGGCATACTACTGGGTGTCCCAAAAAAAGGCTACAGATTTGATTGAGTCCAATAATGAAAATATTACCTAAAATGCTACGAAATGTATTCGATGTTACTCATTGATTATTAACTTATACAAAAATACATTGTTTGACATTTTTGATGCCTTGTAATAAGTTGAAATTGTGTGTCACCCTCAAAACAGAGCTTTTGCAGAATGGCCTACCGAAAGTCTGTCATTTTGGGGAATTGCCCTGATCCTGATTTCAAACAAGTAAGGTAAACCTCAAGCTGTTTAACAATGGACATCAAAATTTTTGCCATATTCAATGGAAAAAAGGAAAAAATAAAAATTGAATGTATGGTTAAAATCGTAACTTGACGTTAATTCCTTGGAGAAAACTTATGATAAACTGCAACAATGAATTACACTACACAATATAAAGAAATTACAGCTTTTTTAACCAACAATAGCTTTGTTCAGTGAAAATGTTATTTTCCAAAATGACAAACAACAAACGAACATCAGAATCCCCCAAAATCAATTACTTTCCTTTAGGCTATTTTGCAAAAGCTCTGCTTTGAGGGTGATGCACAATTTCAACGTCAAATATTTACAACTCGAGTTGCAAGGTACCAAAAATGTCAAACAAGGTATTTTTGATTAACAATGAGTAACAGCAAAAATATTTGGTAACATTTTAGGTAATATTTTTATTGTTAGACTCAATCAAATCTGTAGCCTTTTTTGGGACAACCAGTAAGTTCCCTGCTGGGCTTGCTTGTTTTGTTATATATGTTGACTGTTGTGGACAATTAGTCTTGCAAATACAAATAATGTTATTATTTGTGACATCATTACCGTCCTAAGGTTTATTTGGGGCTGCAAAGTTTTTATTTTTGCTATTGAATTTTTGTTTGTGGTATCTGTGTGTTTCAAATTGCTGATAACATTGCAATTCTGGTTATTGATATCATGAATATCATGAATTTTACCAAACCAAAAAAATGCTGTAATTGTCAACAGCACCCCAAAAAATACAAAGTCATCAAATTCTTATCCTAAAAAAATACTCTGCACATTCATGTCATGAAATTTTGGCAAGTTCCCTGGAGTTTGGAGCATGTTTACTGTCCATTATGCATGTTTACTGCGAAGTTGATGGACTGAAACAAACAACCAAAACCTGGAACCATGATAGGGGATTCCCTGAGAATGGTTCTTCTGAAGCTGCAGCAGATTGGGGCTATAGAATATAAGTAAAATTGTTGCTCTTAGAACAATGGGAGACCAAAGGTTTAATTTAATTTATAATAAGCCACAATTGTCTTTAAAATTATTGAAGGGGCTGAAATCCTCTTTTGTAAAACAGCAGTTGAATGTAACATTTTCCTCTCTGCTATATTTTGTTGCTGTAGTCATATTCTGTGTGTGACTTTTTTGAGCTTGCCTTGTCGGAGCAGTAATTTCTTGGAGCAGTTCTGAAACTATTTTTTGTGTGGAGAATGTCATACTTTCTACTTTTGTTTATATTCGTTTTTGTTGTTGTTTTGTTGGCGCAGCATTTTTAATTTATGTATTTAAATTTGTTTGGCTAATTTTAAGTGAAATTTTCTTTGACCAAATCTAAAACAAGAAAATAATTATATCCACCAAGTTGTTTTCTATTGAATGGATTTTTGGTTTCTTTCAGGGCAGTCATCAAAGGATTGAAACAGATTCTGACCTGGAAGATTTTGAGGAATTTTATGATGCTCCGTTGGAGTTTATGGACAGTTTTGAACAATCAGTTCAAATGTCAACTGAAGTCACATTAAATGGAGACTCAACAACTGATAATGATGGTGATTTAGGAAATGCTGAAAATTTTCGTAAGCTTGCTTTGATGAAAGCCACATTTCAAAATGGTTCTGAAGAGAACAAAGAGGACTTGTTAGATGATTTATTAGATGGAAGTTTTGTATCAAGTTTAGATAAATTGCAGTTGAAGAAATCAACACATAGGTGAGGAAATTTTCAAATACATTGACTGTTGTATTTTGGTTTTTTAATTTATTGTAGTCAAAATATTTAATGTTAAATGTTAGTAACTGAATGTTTTTGAGAATAAATAAACAACAAAAATAATGAAGCAAAAAATGTTTACATTCAAGTATTGGGTATTGATTGGAGCAGTTGTAATTTTTGGGAGGGCCCCTTGAAAAACAGCACTTTTGTTGACAGGGTAACACACCCCTTAGATATTTAAAATGTGTTTTGCAAACAAATTTGCTAATGATTATAAGATTGTGATTAAGTTTTGAAAATTATAATAATCAACGACTAATTGATTACAAGAAACAAATTGATTACAAAATTACGTAGTTAAAATAAATATAATTTTAAACTAGTTTAGCAGTAAACATAGATTAAAATTACCATAGTTCATTTTATTTTGAGAATTCATAAATTTCAAAATGAAAATTCCAAATCTTTTCAACAAATTGTTTTTATGTTTTTAGAATTATTTGAAAATAATATTTTTTCTCCAGAAAAAGACTACCTCATAAGATGCATTCAAGAAGTGAATTTAGTGTTTGGGCTGTTTTAAAACAAGCTATTGGCAAGGCAAGACTATTTTTAAAATGTTTTTTGAATGTTTTTAGAGTGTTACATCAAATTTGTGTTTCTACTTGCACTTTTTTGAATGAAATACCTTTAAAAGAAATTAAAAAATCCTAACATTCAACTATTTAAGATTCATTAATCAGATCTGTTTTTTTCGTTTTGATTTTTGTAAGCCTATTTCTTTCAGACTTTGACATAGATTGTTTTCATTTTCATTAATAAGTTGCTATTACTTATTTATCATTTTTGTATTACAGGATTTATCAAGAATAGCAATGCCAGGTGAGTTGCCTCTCTTTCATTTTTATGATGTTGATGTTGATGATTAAATTAATTTTATTTATTAATCATTCAGACAGTCTGAGTAGTTATTTTTGGAGTTCACACTTTGCCACTTGTGGGGTCCCAATAAGATCAGAAATTTTTAAACAAAATATTTATTTGGCAGAAAAGTCGATTGAAAGGTTTTTATAGTAATAATTTAAAAAATAATTTTTTTGATGTTTAGGTTGTTTTTTTTTGCAATTTACAAAGGCTTTTGCAACTAAAATTAAGGACATATTTACAAGGAGAATTAACTTAAGGCTCTGGATTTTTATGTTCTTCCAGTTGTGTTCAACGAACCTTTGTCATTCTTGCAAAGAATTGTCGAATATGGAGATTATGTTGAGTTAATTGCAGAAGCTGCACATACGGATGATCCTTTGAAACGAATGGAGGTGATTTGATTTTAAAGTTTTTGCTCTTTGTTTTTTGTTAATATAGAACTAATAAATTGGTTTAGAAAGTAATGCCAGCTGAGATATGTACTCAAAATACCAAAAATTGATAGATATCACAATAGTTCTTCAAAAATTTGAGAAGCTTTTAAGATTTTAGAGGAACTTGTTGCTTGTATTAGTAGTTCTGTGACTTCAACTTCGACAAATGTAAAATAAACAGCGATGCAGCTACAAGAAAACTAATTCTGCATGTTGCCACTACTACAGTACAACGAAAAACAATTTACTACTGCAGCAAAAAAAAAATACTACATTGCTACTACTACAAGAATAAAACTAAAATACTACTACGGAAAAAATACTACTATACAGAATACCACAACACGAGAAACACCACTACGATGCAATACCACAACAAAAAAAGTAATACATCAATACTACTGCAGCAAAATAAAAAAAATAATAGTACATTGCTACTATTACAAAGATAAAACTAAAATACTACCTTGGCAAAAATACTACATACTATACAGAATACCACAACACGAGAAACACCACTACGATGCAATACCACAACAAAAAAAGTACTACATCAATACTACTTAGTATTGATAGTACTACAATACTACAAGAAACATAGCACAAACTGTTGGTGTTTGCACTTGCTAAATAGTTTACTGATTTTTATTTATTTATTTCTAATATATTTGATTACTTTCAGCTTGTTGCTGCATTTGCTGTCAGTGCACAGGCACCAAACGCTGGAAGGGTTGGAAAACCATTTAATCCTTTGCTTGGTGAAACTTTTGAATTAATCAGGTATCACATAACTACAAAAATTGGTTATTTTTTTCTTTACTTAAAAAGGCATTGTGTAAAAAGATCTCTTTGTGAGGAAATGCTTTTTATTTTCTTAGATAAAGGTCAGTTTGCTTTTTTATTATTTTAAGAGTTTATCTTTGTGAAAAAGATATCTCTCGAAGTTCATAACTCTAGCGGTTTTTTTTAGTAAGAACCTGAAGGCAAGCCTGGAGTATGTTAATCAGCTTCCCTCGATGTATGGTGTCAAATTCTTTTTTGTAGTCAATGAAGGCGATGACAGCAGACAGATTCCGCTCCTTGACCCCTTCTATAATTCTATTCAGTGCTACTATATGTCCCACTGTTCTGCGATTGTGGAGAAATCCATTCCTCAAAGTCCTTATCAGAGGATCTAGGACAGGCTTGAGACGATTGAGCACCATTCCGTTGTAGGTATTAGGTCTTAGCAACGAGCGAGCTGAGAGCAATAACTCTGGAATTATCTATATTGATGAGGTCATCCGCTTTGGGTAATGAGACATTGTTGAGCATACTCCACAATTCGGAAAGTTCATCGGATCTATAAGCTTCGTTGATCAAATCAAGTACAATTGCATCTCTGGCTTCACTGAATCTTCTCCATCTGGCATCACTCCAATATTGAAGTAATTATATTTAATTTCAGGAAAGACAAAGGAATTAAGCTTATAGCAGAACAAGTTAGTCATCATCCACCAATCAGTGCTCTTCACTGCGAAGGAGATGGTTTTTTGATGTATTTGTCTATAGAACCAGTTCTTAAGTTTTGGGGAAAAGATATTGAAGTGAGAACAAAAGGACATATTACGATTGAAATGCCAAAGTGAGTGACCATTAAAGCTTTTTATTTTTTACGAGAATTATAATGAAAGGAGCAGTATGATGTGAGAGTTTCATTCAAACTATATTTGATTGTTTTATAAAACAACGTTGAAACAAAATTTCCAATGAATTCTGTTTAAAAAAGTTTGTAATCGTTTTGTTTTTGTTATTAGTTACATTCGTTCGAGAATGCAAAAAGTTCACAGATAAATGGGTAAAATTAAATATAAAATTGCATTCTACACGACCCAAAGGAAGCAGAGTTAATCTGGCTTGGATCGTAAATAGTAATACTAATAAATCTAAATACAATAAATTACAATACATATTTATTAACAAAAGAAAACATAGAAAATAACAAATTGCATCATGCAATTTTTAGGAAATGCAAAGTTTCAATTTTCTATTCACATAGACAATAATGAATAAATATGAATGCTGAATGCTCTATAATAAAGATGATTTTGATATTAGTATTTTGCTTTTATTGTTTGTAGATATAACGAAGCTTATACATTTGGACCAGTGCAAACAGCTGTTCACAATATAATTGTTGGCACTCTTTGGATAGAATTGGTAGATATTTTTATGAAATACATTATTGCTGAGTACATGGTTTGCGGCAACCCATCAAATGTGGTCACATCCCCTGTATATCTACAGTTAACATCCGCTATCTCGACACAAAGGAATACAGTTAACATCCGCTATCTGGACTGCCCGTGATCTCGAACATTCACTATTTCGAGCAAATTTTCATTTCTCGTCATTAGGCGTTCTTATGAAATACTGCCCGTTATCTCGAACATTCTCTATCTCGAACAGATTTAAATTTTCCATTAGAGTTCGAAATAGCGGATGTCAACTGTATGAAGCAGGGATAAATAATTATAGATTATATTTATCCCTGGTATAAAGCAAGTGCATATTCTGTTCTAAATCTTAAGTTGACACCAAGTATCAAAATTGCCTCAAGAAAGTATTTTCCAGACGCTTTTTGGCTTTTTGTTGCTCGTTGGTTCGTAAAAGCGGAAATATTGAATGCAATTTTTACATTTTGAATACATACAACCAATAATTATCGGTCGAATATTTATTTAAAGAAAAAAATAATCAGCTTTGAATTTTTGTTTTGATTTGAGGTTGGAACAGTGGAAATAGAAAGCCATGGTTCTGGATACAAATGCGTGATAAATTTTAAACCAGCTGGTTGGTTTGGTAGATATCTTAACAAATGTGATGGATATATTTTGGACGAGAAGTAAGAATCTTTTTGTTTCATTCTACCATAAATTTCGTACAGCATAATGACTTATGCAATATTAATGATGTAAATAATATTGATGTAGATTTGTCGTCTTTAATCCTAAGATAAATCGTCTTAAATTGCCGTAGATTTGTCGACTTAAATCCTATCTTTTAATTTCAATTTTATTTATGTTTATAACATGTACTGCCTTCATTATTAACTAGAAATTGTCAAATAACTTGGAATTGTGAACTTAGTTAATAATGGTTCAAATATCCTAGTAGCAAGTTCTTGTTAGTTGGTATTTGTTCTTAAAAATAGAGGCAGGTTTAGCACTACCCTCCTTATGTGATTGATCATTAAGTAAGAAGCAAATAAGTAGACCAACTGCTTCTTTTTTCATAGGTCGAAGGCTTCTTTTTCCATAGCTGCTACCCATGGCAAACAGGGGAGGGCGCCACTCCACTCCCTGGTTTGACAACCTCTTACCCAAGTAGAGCTGGTACTCATTTGCCTACCTCGAAGGGATAGACAGCTGAGTTGGCTGTGGGTTTCTTTTTGTAGTTAGAAGTTCTGTCAATTGGTCTCGAACCTGCGCTCTCACAGAGAGTTCATGGCTTCGAAGCACATCACCTTAATTGCTTGGCTGCTCGACCCTGTAAGAAGTTATCAAATCTTTATTCATCATTGAAATCTGAATATTGATAGGCTTTTCTTTTCTTTCAACAGGAAAAATAAACTGCGATTGCTTAGCGGAGACTGGACATCAAATTGTTGCTCATGCCCAGCTGACAAGCCAGAAATTTTTGCAAGTGATGTGAATGACCAATATGACAGTAAATCCAGCATACCAGAAGGAGCTGACCTTATGTGGAAGGCTCGACCCAGACCTTCACATTCTGAAGAGGTAATGAATATTTATTGCAAAAAAATCGAGCTGCAAAAATGCCCAATTAAAAATTTAGAAATTTAATTGAGTTTGCAGCATTTCCTTTTTATGATAATAATGTTTGGAATGAGCTTGCATGTCATTTTATTGTAATGAAAGAAATATGACAGGTTCAACTGAAGCAATCTTTATTAAACAATCAATATTTCATAAATCTAGTTACTTGTTGGCCTAAATTTTTTTATATATCAACAATTACAAAATTTTGATTATTCGATCTAGCATTTCGTTGATGTGTTATTTTTACTTTTCATTATAGATGTATAATATGACAGATTTTTCTATTTCCCTAAATGAATTACTACCTGACCACAAAACAACGGTAAGTGTTTTCATTGTATCAATATAGTTCACATCCTCTATCTCGACTGTCCGTTATCAATTCAACTCGCCAGGCTTTCGTATGAAATACTTTCCATTACTTTGAACATTCTCTATCTCTAACAGAGTTCTATTTCCCGTAAGAGCTTGAGATAGCGGATACATATATATATATATTATATTTTTAGATTTAAAATTGTTAGAATTCTCATTTTCAGGAAAAACCCAGCATAACTCTTAATTAAATTTATTTTCATGCAATTCATATGGAATCTTTTTGTATTTTCGTGAACTTCTAAATGGATTTGTTGTTGAGTTTGTTAACACTTATATAATACAAATATTTTCATATTGCAATAAATGTGAAGAATCGTTGCAGGAAACTTTACTTTACTTTAATTTTGTTGTGTTTTCTTTTTTAGCATATTTTCGCATTTTAGCAAATTGATGAATTATCGAATAAGAAATATATATTGACATCATATTTCATAACATTGTTATATTTAAGTTTAATTTCTTTTTATTTTTATTTTGATAGATTGCTCCAACCGACTGTAGATTACGTCCAGATGTAAGAGCTTTAGAAAATGGAGATATTGGTATGTGAAAGATAAAATTAAACTTGTAAAATTGCATGTTTTTATTGCTGAAAATTCATATTTGCTGATCAAGACTCTTTGCACATTTCCTTCTTGAAGACATTGTTCTTATTTTTGTTTTATTTTATTTTTCGAATATCTTCTAATTGCGAGAACTTATCTGCTGTACATCTTTGTTTTTGAATATTTTTTGGTATGATTTGTAGATTCTACAAATCTAGGGTTGAGCCAAACTCTCTGCGAGAGCGAGCGCTGGTTCGGGACCATCAGTCGGAAGTTCTAACTGCAAGACCCACAGCCAACTCAGCTGTCTATCTTTTTGATCACTGTAAATGAATACCGGTGTTTAACACTGGGGTAAGTAAATGGTCAAAGCTGAATAGGGAGAGAAGAGGTGAAGAAATAGTAGCTATAGAAAGGGGCTTTCGGGTCTCCTCCGGCTGACTGGCTTTTCTATCGTTAGCCGAGACATTAACATTCGTAACATTAACTAGCTGTCAAATTCTAAATCTTTTTTCTTATATCGAAGTGTTTTTATTTTTATTGTAGTTTACATATTTTTCATTTGTATTCATTTCTTAATTATAAAATCATTATATTTAATTTTTAATCCCAGAATTAGCTGCAAATGAAAAATATAGACTTGAAGAGAAACAAAGGGCAGCGAGAAGAGAAAGACACCAAAAAGAAGAGAAATGGAAACCTGCGTATGATTTTTATTAACTTTTACATGCCATTTTGAATATTCGGGTTTGTCTGCGCCAACTTTTTATGTTTTTAATTGCAAGTGTTGTTGTGTGCAAAACAAATGTTGTTGTGGCAACAATCTTCGTAAAGTTTTTTTTCCACTATTTACTACAACTGATCTTGAGTTTTAATCTTTGTTGCAATCATTACATAAACTTGATTATAATACCAATAAGGAGATTGTTTTTATTTGTTTTGCAGGTGGTTTAAATTTGGTATTAATAAATGGACTGGAAATGAAGATTGGATATATAATAGCGAATATTTTGAACGTAATTGGTCCGAATGTACAGATATCTATTAACCAAAAGAATTCTTAATTGACAGAAGAAGAAACACATTTCTTCTTCGTGTGTTAACTGGTGTTCCAAGAGAAGAAAAGGCAGCCCATGCGATGTTAATTTGAACTGAAAGGGTAGAGGCTCAGACTTATATAGAGAGAGAAAGATGTATTTTATTTTAAAATGATGATGGTATATTTTGAGAATGTACGATGCTTAACGGCATTGTCATCTTTTCATCGATGCTCAGGAGTGATATAAAGAAAACAAAGAACAAAATATAGATGAGTACAGAATTTTATCTTTGGTAATAATTTAAATCATGATTTTTGGTGGGAAATTTCTTCGGTTTTATGCTTGTACAAAAATGTTCGTTTCTTCGATGTATTATATCATTTAGTTTGCCAAAGTACTACCTGAAGAGTTTCTTAAAAAATGTTTTACCTTGTAATTTTATAGCAATTAAGCTTGACCGAGGAGACGTTTCAATTTAGAAGATACCAAAATGATTTTAGACGTTTTTCATGTTTATGAAGGCAGTTTATGTTCAATCCAGATTGTTTTAGCGATGAGAGGCTTAACTTTGCCGCTGGCCACTCCATTTTATGTTCTGTTTTTCTCTGTGTGGCCTATTTTAACTTATTTATTTTTAGTATTATTTTGAATCAGTGAATGTTTATTGGCCTCTTGTTTTCACTCTTACACTCTCAGATACAATCCAACTCAGTTCAAGAGATGAAATTACGTTTGCATTTCTTAGATTAAAGGCAATATTTAAAGATACATTGAAACCTTAATTAATGGACACCTCCCAACAACGGACACCTTGCCGTTGTCCCGAATTTTCGTTATGTGGCAAAATCCCTGTTAACTAAACTTTCATTCAACGGACACTTCCCAACAACGGACATATACTTTCGTCTCAAAGGTGTCCGTCGTATGGAGGTTTCACTATATTTAGATACTTAGAAGATTTGTGTACTGTAGTAATTTGAATTTGCAATCTTGCCAATGGGCATAAATTGTTTCTTAATTTTATACTTGATAGTTTTTCTGGAATGAATTTTATGGAAAAATTGTTTGCGTTGATTTTTGATGCTTGAATGAATTGGCAAATTTCACAGGATATCTTTTTGTAATCTCTTTGCAGTGTTTCTGAAGCTTCGTTCCTGTAGATTTAACGTAAGTCTATTTCCCTTCAATACGAACTGAGAAGTTTGTTTTTCTCCGTTTTTCAGTTCTCAATTCCTTCAGCTTTTTTTCTCGAAGTAAAAAAGAAATAGGGCAAGTCTATTTGTGTTCGATGTTCACCGATGCTCACCGATGTTCACTTCTTACTTTGCTCCCAGTTTTACTTGGCTATATTAAAAATATATTAATGACTAAAATAGTTTCAGAAATTTTTGTCATGTTTCTTCAATTTAAAAATCCAATTCCCTCTACCTCCGAAAATAGTTATTTTTATTTGAATCAGACTTGTTTTAACATTAGTTGTTGAAACCAATAAAAAAGTTTCGAATTAAAGTAAACCTAACAAACAAAGAAACGGTAAGAGAGAGTAAAGTGCCGTTGTGCTTCCTCCTTCACAACAATTATATTAAAAGTAAGAAAAAGAAAGAAATTCAGGATGCTGACGATTTTTTCATACGATTTTTTCGTACGATTGGACATGTTAGTTATTCAATTGACAACAATTTAACAATTTCAGCTTATGGATGTGTTTCTAAATTTCAGTATAACCAAGTTTTGTACAGTGGCAAGCCAAGCTCGGCCAAGCAACAATTTCCACACAAAACATCGTATGTTTAAACATGTTCTTTATTGTTGAAGCCCATTGCTTTGGGATTTTTTAAAAGATCTAAAGTTTCCTCAAGACGTCTTTGAAGATTTAAAACTGTATCTTTCGTGCTTTGTTCCATGAAAGAAAATTCATTATCTCGGAAAGGGCTAAATGCATCTCTCGATTTAAAGGTTTCCTCTTGGTTGGTTTTGGACGCAGAGTCACCTCTTTCCTTCATTATTCCGGGTATGCTTCTTATTTCTCTCTCGCTGTTGTCTTGATCATCAATTTCTTCTGGATCTAATGCTTCATCAAAATAAACAATTTTTGAATTTCCCGCGTTAATTTTGATTGGTTGAAAATCAGACGGTAAAGGGTTATCATCCTCCATGTATTTATCAGGCGAGTATTCCAAATTGCTCATTCCACTTTGCTCAAAATGTCTTGCATTTTGCTTTCGAAATCGTGATCTTTCAAGTTCAAACTCGCGTCTTTCTTTGAAAGCATTTATTTGCTTGTAATCTTCTTCAAATTGTTCATCATTTCCATTACTTTGCTCTCCGAAATGTTCTTCGAGCTGTTCTAATTTTTCTTCCAAGATCTTCCCCTTCGTTTCTAACAAAATAACTCTTGCAGATAATTCACTGTTCATTGCCACAACATCCTTAAAACTTTCCGTCAACGCGAGAACTTGGTCTTGAAGATTTTTTACCAAATAATCTGTTGATTGCTTTCCATTTTCATTCTGTAAAGTTTGAATGTTTTCATTCATGTGAAAACTTTGTGTATTCATCTGAAAAAATGGCTTATCGTTGTTATTTGGTGATGCATTTGCTCCGTTTATTCCAAGCAATTTATCAGTATCACCAGATGATCCAAGTGATTCGCGAGTCGGCTGGTTGATTTGTGATTGAATCACTGGCATGACATGACTGATTACTCCAATATTTCGAGGTGTTGGTTCAGATATTTCTATCACTTCTGCTCTACTTTTTCTTGGCACAGAATCAACACCAACGATCATGCTATTTCCAAGAAAAGAATCCTTCATCGGAGTAACCATAAGTGAATCACAAGGCCTTGGGACCGTTTCTTCTAATCCTATTGGCTGCATCAAAGTCTTGGGTTGTTGAAAATTCGGTCTTGGCAGATCAACAATAGTTATTTCTTGTAACTCACGAACAGCCTGATCATCAAAGTCGACATTCGTTGAAGCCATTACGTTTTTTCCAAATTGTGTGGAAACATTTCGTACATCTTGTTTCTGCATGTGACTTGTCTGTTTTGTGCATGTGTCATCCGTACATACTTTATTTTTATTAACTGGCTTTGATTGATTTTTATGCCCATCACTCGAAATGTTAAAGGCCCTGTTTGCCTTTCCTGGTGGCTTTGAGGTTTTGTTCAAAGCTTTGCATTTCTCTTTACTAAATTTCACGATATCTGTCAAAAGAATAATTTTTCGTTCAGCAAAACCAAGTGCCAGAAATTGCTCCTTCGTGAGGCATGGTTTATGTGAGAATTCTTGTCGCAGTATTTTAAAAACTGTTTCAACGAATCGTAGATCTGTTCTGCCATACAAATCGTAATTTTTCTTCGCCAGAAACGAAGCTAGTTCGTGAGAATAATCAAGCAATACGTAATGGATGACAGGTAGAAATGCAGACGGAATTCCGTGTGTAAGTGCATCAAAGTCAATTGACTGAGTATCATATGACACTTGCTTTAGTTCTGTCAAAAGTTTTCTGATGTTATTTTGCACATCTCCAGTCGTCATTTTTGTAGATGTTTCTGAAAATCAAAATTTATGAATCACAATTTTATTAATAATATACAATTTTTTTTTTTAATTCTTGAACATAAGAAAAGTTTGCTTACTTACATAACTCTATTTGTTTTTTTGTCAACTTCTCTTTGTATAGAACATCTATATATAGAACGATCATGTTACTTCAGAAAATACAGAAAACTAAATTCAGGGGTGGGGTGGGCTGGTCACAATTTGTCTGAGATTGCATTCCTCTGCTTAAGACAAGAAGGAAGTAGGTTTGCCCCAGATCTGCGAGTAAGAAGTTATTGTCATTGGTGGTGCCCACACAACGTTTAAGTTTCCACATTGGACCACAAAGATAGCAAATCATAATATTGATATAAGTAATTATAATAAAATCAAATGATCAAATCATAAAAAATTGCCAGGGTAAGCCTAACTATTAAATTTAAGGGTTTAGTCTATTGTGAGTGAATTAAATAAAGAATAGGCCTAATAAATAATGAATAAATAAAATCTATTTTGCTGTCAGCTCATTTGAACAACATAAACGTTGAAATAATAGTTTAATGTACATTGTACAAGCGAATTTTTAAAACTCACCTTTGTTTTTAGTTATTTCATTTCAATCTGGTTTATCTTTGTGTTCCAAGTTCCGACATGTTTTTTCACAGGACTGCTTTTGTCCGCCATTGATTGCTGTTTAAATTTGCCGCAAATTATTTGGCGCTAAAATAAGAGCAATTTTAGACGGGTGAGCCTACTGTTCTTTTTGCATATTTTCTTACAGCATTCGACATACTTTACTTTAAAATTTTACACCAAAATTTTAGATCTAATATTTTTACTTACATATTATATTAATGAGAGTTGTTATTAAGGAAAGTTTGATCAAATATTATTTTTATTTTGCTAATATAAAACAAATAATGTAAAAGCAGTACCCCCGTTTAATAAAATTTCATTTGACGCAACATTATTTCAAAACGAGGATTTACTAAAATGGCTGATGGCGAAGAGCTGCGAAGCATCCGGCCAAAGAAAGGTTCATCAAATATTCCGAGAAATGCACCATTTCCCGTGCCAATAGAAAGCCTGACAGGCAGGCCAGCTCGCCAAGGAAGATGGTATCACTATTTTGGAACGTTAAAAGGAGACTCTGTCATTGTGAACAGACTAGGAGACATGACTTTTCTTTATAAAATGGTGGGCTTAAAAAATTTAAAATAATAATTTGTATGCCGGACGGCAGCAAAGTTGTTGTTACATTAGTTTTTCTTAACCCAACCTTACTTTTTAGGAAACCCACCTTTTTCAATAATAATATGTAATGTAAGCCAGGTTGCATATGATGACTCTTCTATCAACGAATTGCTCACCGAAATTTGATGTCGTAACCAGTAACACTGCCACCGGCATTACAGCATCTACATTCCAGTTTGGCATACAAACCTTTGTAATTTTAATCTTGCGTTTATATGGGAAATGTTTTCTATCCTGGTCAAGTGAGATCTGCTTCTGCCAAGAGGTGAGATCTCACTCATGTGGAATAATATTTTCCATATAAATTCTGGAAGGTAGGATGAAAACATGATATGAGCTGTACACATCTATTCATTCAAAGCCTTTTGTTCAAATTTATCTCACCAAAAGGTGGGATGATTTCCCTCATGTAAACAGGCCAATAGTTATGGGCCTCAATCTGCAACAGCTTCTGACGACCAACACTGGAATTGAATGATTCATTCATAAATGTAAAGCCAATTACCATTACAATTTATGACTTTGTTAAATTGCATATAATTTTTCTTAAATTATACAAAAAATATGTTTGGTTATAACTTTCAATTAGTTAACAATTCTAAAGGAAGAATGTTTTTTCAGGGGTTTTTTGGTAAAGGAAGTTTATCAAGGAGCAGTCCCCAATTCAATAAGTTTGGAAATACATTTGATGAAAGATGCAAGCAAAATATGTCAGGAGTCAACAGGAAAAACAGTAAAATTTGTCTACACAATACTTAAATCAATAATTCAATAATATTTAGATTAATTGACGAATTGACATGTTTTTTGCAGGATATAATTATTTTTAATTTTACGTCAAGTTCACTCACATTTTGTCACAATTTTCATTGGAACAACTAAATTGTGTGTTTGTCACATGTCAAAATAATTGCATTTAAATAAGCTTTGCTATTTGACTTTAATCTTTTTTATCTTACAGCAAAGTATGGGGAGCGTTTTAAAATTTTGATAGTTTTTTAAATTGCTTTTTGTAGTTTCCGAAGAAGAAAGAGAAAAACGACAAAAACATTTTAATGAACTTCATTCAGAAAGGTAAATTGCAATTTTAATCTTTTCCAGGGGTAAATTTCTTCTTTTTTGTTGATAAATTATTTAGTAAAAGATTTTAAGCTTGTGAGGACTTGAAGCAGAGAAAAACGAAAAAAAATATATATATATGAAATGAGAAGAGAAAAGTTAATAAAGAAATGAGAGAAGAGAATGAAGGATAAAAAGGAGAAGGAGGGGGGAATGTAACTGAAAAACATAGAGGAAGGGTTGGATTCAAGACCAAATAATTATACTTTTAATCACACACACTTCATTATCAAAACTTGAAATGGCAGGGGCTCAAACCATTTAATAAACATCTCATTTGGTTTACTCCAAGCTTCTGTACTTGTTCTTTTATTCTTCTTTATATAATGTAAATGGTTTACCTAATGTGATTAAACAATTATAATTTTATCTTTTCGTTGAAGAAATATATATTTATTATGCATCTGAAAATCTACATAATTTTGTTAAAACTACAAATATTTAGTTAAAATCTGTAAAAAACGTTAAAATCTTATGGCAAAAAAGATTTGCTTAAAATACATTAAAAGAGTGAAGTGCATCACGATATTACGAAAACAAGTACATTGTGAAACTACGATATAACGAAACTATCATATTCTGAAACAACGAAATTACAATATGTGACGAAACTACGATCTAACGAAACAAAGAAACTCGAAACGATGATACAACAACAGTGTTACAATTTTTGAACATTCTTCCAGCTTGGCTTGGAAAACAATTATCTTTCAAGAAAACATTTATTCGGTAATAAGGAACGAGAATATCGGAACAGAAGTCACGAATAAGACACTTTCATTGTTCTTTTGATATCAGTGCCATAACACTGAATTTCAATTTATTAAACTGCAGTATTCCATAACTTGATAATATAAACTTGCTACACATTTTGGAGTCCTGGTGAAATATGTACGTAAATTTTTCGTCGAAAATCTTATTTCGAGCTTCCCAATCAAAACAACAACTATTTTTGTGTTTTCTTTAAGACCTCCCACGTTCTCCCTCCAGTAATGCTCTATCAAATAGCCATGATAATGCTCTATTCAAATAGCCATGATTTTTGTAGTGCCTTTGACCGAGGGAGATTAATAGGAAATGGCCTACAAAAGCTGCCACATTAAGAATTACTTTCTTTTCTTAATTATATGTTTCCAAATATTTTTCTCCAAAATATGCCTCCGACCTGTTGCACATTTTTCCAGCCCTATGTATACTGCTAGCTGCGAAACATTAAATTTTTAGTCTTACATTTTTAGGCTTAGACAACACACAGAGTGGTCACATCAAAATAATTCGTTAGAGGTACCTTCTTAAGTTTCAATTTTTATTGCAATGTAGTCACTTGTGTGTACATTTAGTAAGTTTCGTTAAGCTATTAATGAAACGTTAACACATATTTCGGGTGTTTTGGGGAGATTTATGGAAAAAATTTCCTCAAATTAATGTGTCATGTAAAAATTAGGACTGTAAAATAAATTGAAAATCTTTTAGTTGCACACGTAACCTCAGTGTTGTGTTTTCTTGAATTGGTTTGTGTGAACACGTAACCACAGTGTTATGTTTTTCTTCGCAAGGATAATGTCCCAACAAAGCAAATAAAACTGGAAGATCCATATGAAGTTGATGAATTTTTGCAATTGACACTTGAAGAGGTACTATGATATTGGTTTCATTCTTTTTATTTGCTTACCGTATTTTTATTTAACTATAAATATTAACGATAATAATGAGCGACGTTTCGATGTCATCTTAACATCATTTTCAAGCTAAATGAAA